>PYAF01001787.1:544702-577321 GCA_007407185.1 Glycine tomentella
GGGTTTAAGCTCATGAATCTTGAGGGAATCTATGTACTAAACAGATGATTTCTCAGTACAGAGGTTGAGGGCACAGGCCTTGTTAGGCGCCCATAATATTTTAGTATAGGAGAGATGTTTGATAGGGAACCAGGGGGAGGAAAGACCTCCAAGAATCCTGGACTTACTGAGATTTTTATCTCATCCCTCGTGGGACTTATGTTGCAAGTGCATAGGGCAGAGAAGATAAATTCCTTGGTGTGAAGCCAGAAGGGTCAAGCTCTGTAGGCTGCTTGGATTAGAAGCAGAGAGCTTTAAGGTAGTTCCTGTCTCCTATCATATCTATATAGATATGTCTGTTATCTGCCTGTATTTGGTTGTTTGGTTCTGGTTTGGATTATCTGGATCACTAAGAGCTAGATGTAGATATATTTGAGTTTTATTCATATTGATGTTATTGTACCATACATAATGTATCAAGAAATACGATTCTTGTATGCTTCCGCGACTTATTTTATGTCATTCTGATATTATAGTATGTTAACACACTGGGTGCACACGGGGTGTTACATTTTATGGTATCAGAGCGAGATTTCTTGATGGAAGCATTATGTATGGTAATTGAGTTGCTCATTACTGTTGTTTGAATCTGTCTTGGTCATTGCATGTGGGGACACTAGTGGTGAGCCTGATCAACTCACTGGTTTAGTGTACATGTGCAATGTCATGACAAGATTCTGGAGCAAGAGTAAGATAGTGGAAGCCCAGGTTGATCCAGTAGTGGCTGTGTGACAACTATGCGGCATGAGTAGGCTGCAAACAGGCAGATACAGGAGACAATGCAGCACGAGATGGTTGCAAGCAGTGAGAGATAGTAAGCCTTGATGAGGGCTAAGCATGAGTTGCTTGAGGGAGGTGAAAAACTTTGAGGAAAGATAGGAGATTAGTTCCTACACCTCCAATTCATTAGGACAGGGATAATTGCCATCAGGTCGGGGATGACCACCTAATAAGGGATATGTGCCCAGACTGAAGCTGACCATGAGGTTGCAGCCGAGAGAAATGCCTGGGGTAGTGGATTACTACTCTTAGTGGCTGAGAGGTTGGTATGAGGATCTGGCCTTGTGGAATATGAGACCAACTCCTAGATAGATGCTTCCCCGAAATGCTAAGAGAAGAGCAGGCCAAGTGAGGGCTTTGTTCGGGGATTGATGACCAGAGATGGTCAAGTGTAAATGAGATGGGTCACTGATGCATGTTTCAGATGAGTTTTATTGGATGCAGAAGAGGTGATGACCCAAGGTTGAGAAGTGAACCCTGAGGTTAGTCTCACCCAGGGGTGCTACTTGGGAGAGAAGAGGGATCATTGAGAAGTGTGCCATTGGACCACTGTTATGTGGATTATGTGCCAGGAATGGTCCCTATGTTAGGGACGGCCTATCAGTGGACGGTAGAGTGATGGCTACTATGGTGATTATGGTAGCACGAACTGTAGGCTGGAGTGATGTAGTGCAGGCCAGAAGGATATTAGAACTCCTCACCTGATCAGAGATGCAAATCTGATCGATGCTATGATGGGAGAGTCTTGTGTGACTCTGGAGCTAATTACTATTCTAGTAAGACTTGTATTGCACTATGGTTGGGCTGGCCGAAGCTTAGGCTGTTTCCCCTATAAAGAGTATCACTGCTCATAGAGAACATTGTTTAGTAGATGTGTACTGCAGAGATGTGCAGCTTTAGTTTGATGGCAGAGCATACACGATGGTATCGTGCTGCCTAGTCGTGGTTACCCTCGAGATCATCTTGGATATGGATTGGTTGGGTAAACATGGGATGAGGCTGGATGGTTACAACCAGAGGATGGTTGAGAGTTCTGGTTGTATTGTGGTGAGCCTATGATGCTTCTAATGGTTTGTAAGCTCACATGATAGGCTAAGGAACGATCGGTTGGAGATCCTGGGGGTGAGCGAATTCCTGAGGGCAATTCCAGAAAAGATTACACCGCTACCACCTGAGTGAGAAATTGAGACGTCTGTGAGTTGATTTCCAGAATGGGATTAGTACTATGGAATTCCATTGGAAATGTACCCACTAGGTGGACGATCTTCCCATGGGGTTGCCATAGGTATCCAAGTAAGTCTAAGGGAATGTGCCTGATGCAAACGATCTTCCTTAGGCATTGGATGAAGTCCTGGAAGAATGTATCCACTTAATGCATGATCTTTTCCAGGCAATGTGGTGTTGTGCCTTGAGAGAATGTACCCACCGGATGGATGATCTCTCTCAGGCGATGTGGTATGTCAGACATGTTGTGGGTGATGTTGATTTCACTATTTGATGACGGATGTCTCCGAATTGTTCACAGACATGGAGAAGGGACCAGTGGAATGCCAAGTTCGCATAATATGAGTATTGGCTAACAAGGATTCTTTAGCCATGTGATGTATACAGTTTGGGTATCAGTGGACCCCGAGGTGTAAAGGTGAGGATGTCTTGGTAAAGACCCAAGGACATACTCGAGATCTAGAGTTCCATGATCTATGTAGGGGTTCCAATTGTTGGGACCTATAAGTACAAAGTGTACTTCCAGAACTAAAGGAATTGATGATTATAACTTTAGTGTCGAATCTCCCTGACCTGAGTAAAAGTCAAGGGTAAATGTGATGCATCCAAGCGAGGGCTCGGATGAGTATTGTAGTAGGATGAAGGGCTATTGCCTAGACTTCAGGCAACTAAAGCCTCCTGATGAATTTTATCCTACTCATGACCAGAGTTGCGCAGAGGAAGCGTGATGGGGAGTTACCACCTATATGGTATCAGGTTAGTGGTGGCTACTAACCATAAGAGTTGCACGTATCTGTTGATCATATATTGTTGGGTATGAGATATAAAAGAGGAACGAGATTCCTCAAAGGACGATTAGAGTTGAATGCTGTGATAAATGTCTGAGCAGAAAGCATGTGAGCTTTATCTGCATGACGATCGCAGACCCTGAACTAAAAGTATAGCGTAGTGATTTGCACCAAATTGTGACAACAGGTGCTTATGATCTTGGTGTGAGAGAAATCAAGATTGTGAAGTCTGACATAGAGGGTTGAGAGACTAGAAACAACAGATGTTGTAAGTGTCATGACTAAGTAGTGAGAGATCCTTCAAGAAGTCGTGACTGATATTACCCTGGATAAGGATCAGTAAGGCCAGTTTAGTATTCATCCAGATGCCACCGAAAGGTATCAGAATCTGAGGAGATGTCTCTGATGACTAGAGATGAAAGGAGGAAGTGATAGCTAGATAAGTGACTAAGTGTCTGGTGTGTCAGAAGGTAAAAGATGAAGTATGTAGAGGGAATGGTATAGAACCTGGACTAAATGTGATTTCATCTAGGTAATTATAATTGATTGACCCGTTTTACTCATCTCTTACCTGTGTGATCTGACGGCACTATATAGAGGTTTGGCTCAGTAGTATGATGAAAGATGCCGAGATCACGTGATGCCTCAGATGAGGTTATCCGAGATAGAGATTTGGAAGTCACCTCTAAAGCTTGGGGTGTTCTTCAGGAGGTAATGAGACCTAGCACGAGCTTAGCACAGCCTACGATTCTCAAACGGATGGTCAGACCGCGAGGATTTTCCTCCAGATTCTTAAGGATAGATTTAGAACCTGTGTTTTGGAGTAGAGTATCAGCTGTGATAGACACCTACCTCTGGTGGAGTTCTCATATTATGCTAGATACCATGCTAATTTGGACATGAGGATACCTTAAGAGGAATGATATGGCCAAAGGTACAAAACTCCTGTGTAGTGGACAGAGGTAGGTAAGAGACAATTCTTGGATATGAGCTGGTTCAAGGGATTTCTGAACTGATCCCAATGATCAAAGATGAGTTGATGAGAGTTCAACGTCGATCAAAGAACTGTTGGTAAACATGGTTTTGAATTTTGTGGACAAAATTCTTAAAAGGTGGGGAGAATATAATAACCTAGGGGTTTTTATAAAAAAGGAGAAAAAGAAATAGGAATTTAAATTTATAAAATTCTGTCGCAAAAGCCTTAGTGACAGAATTAGCGACGGAATAGCGACGGATTTAGCGACAGATTTTAGCGACAGAGACAGTAGACAGGAGAAGAGAGAGATTTCGATAGCCTCAAGTGACATTCTTGAGAGCACGTTTGAACAAGTTTTGTGCTTTGCATTTGAGAGATCTCTAGAGAGACGTCTGAGTGTGACCTTTTTAGAGAAGTTTGAATACCACCATACTTGGTGATGTTTGATTGTATCTCTAGTGAAAGGCTGGGGAAGTTTGACTCTTGTAATCCATTATTATTATTATAGTGGAAGTTTAATTCTGAACCAGTATCCCGTGAATTTTTACTTCTTCACATTGAGAAAGGTTTTCCCACGTTAAACAAATTGATTGTATTCTTTTCTATCTCTGTTCTCTTGCATTTATTGTTTTGCTTCCGTAATCTATTTGAGGGTCATTCTTGGCCCAACACTTGTATGATAGCGAAACTACTAAGCTAGTATTCCTGACTCTTTATGCTTACTTAAATTTGATAGTGTTTTCCTTTAAAAAAATTGTCATGGATCAAAGATCATAATTACTCATCAATCTATTGTATTAGATATTAATCTTGTTCATATGTTATATGATTATGATTGATTTAAAGAAATTTTACATATAATGATAATAAAACAGATTGAATTCTTTAGCTACATATATTGTTTTTCATATGTGAACACAAGAGGATCTTAGACCACTGTGTCATCCCTACATATTATAATGTTTTCCAAGATTAGATAAGAGACTTTGGATTTTGTTCAAGTGGGTATGCTTTTCCAAACATAAAATTCCCCACACTATATAAGATGTTTATATTTACTATTATTTGATTAAATATAATGCAACATTTTCCATGAAATTCCAATAGACACCCGCTGTGTCTCTGAATCCTGCTCTATATTCTACTTTCTACATAACTTGAAGCTTGCATTCTTGCTTGTAATTGCAAGTATTTGAGCCGAATTATCCCCCACTCATTGGCAATCGTGTAGACTAATATTGAGTTACAGTGGGGGTTAAAATTGTAATTTGATTACTTCGCTTCAAATTTTTAAAAATGTTTGATTCATTCTTTAAATTATTTAAACACGTTGAACATGTTAATGTTATGATATGAGAATGATGGTGTTGATTGGCTATTACATATTGAAATTTCGCTGATTCGGCAAGTAATGTTTTGAATATATAAAAGGATGGGTGAAAATAAATTTGATGTAAATTCCCAAAGGAACTTTTAGAAAATTAATGTATAACGTGGGGTGGGGAGCCAAATCAATCCATTTAGGAGTCAAAGCTAAGTCAGGGATGCTTTAGCTAATGCATATTGCTTCATTTTAAACCCACCCACAAATTCTGATTTGACAAGTACCTACTTGTTCATTGTATATTTTTTGGTCTCTTTAATATAATTAAATTTTGATTTTTTTATCTTTTTTAAATTTAAAATCAACATTTTTTTATCATATAATATTGGTTAATTACTTGTATGTTTATAACATAAAATCACATAGACATAGTAAATAGCATCTAATAATGTATCTTCTACAATAATCTATTATATTCAAATTAAGTATTATTATAATTGATAAAATTCTTCTGTTGAATATTTATCACACTTATATTGTAGGACTCGAAATTAAAATTGTTGATTAAGCTTAAACAACCACGTGAGTCAACACACAATTGTCAAATTATTTATTAAGACTTAAAATAAATTTATTTATTTGTCTTAAAATTAAAAGAAATTGTTAAAAGTACTTTATGGTCAATTTGTGTTGGCCATCACTATTTCCTAAAAAATTTTCTCACATTGTTAGGTGTGCTCAATCCAAAAAGTTGAAATTCTATATCGATTAAAGTTTATCAGATAGTCATGAGAAGAAAGAATGAATTGTGACCTTTAACAAACTTTGGTCAACTTGTGCAATTGAAATTCCTAATATATTTTTGCTCAATATACCTTCTTGGTTATCAGAAGATTCTTATATATAAATAAGAAAATAACGTTTACTCACTTAAATATACTTGGAAAATATAAAATGGCAGTGCACAAATGTTTAGAAGCAAGTTATTAATATTTTTTATTAGAAATTATTCTTCTAAAGTTATTAGAAGCTAATTTCTCAAATTAGAAAACTTTGATGTTGCTTTTGAAGGCATAAATCAAATCAATTTTGGATGAAACTTTGGATATATGATAAGCAACATGTATTTTAGCCAATACATTTCACAAAATAAATGTTTATTTTATATAACTAAAATTTATAATTTATAATAAATAAATATTTCTAAATACGCAAATTATTTTATAATTAAATTTTGGAACAATTTAATACCTTTTAAAGTATAAATTATATTTTTAGATTTATAATAAATAATATATGTTGTAGTATATTGCTATTTTAAATTATTGATAAAAAAAATATTCAAATTCAAGTTGAAATTAAAGATGCTAAATATAATATATTGAAAAGGATATAAGATGTTAAGATAAATTGTTCATGAGAATGAGAAGAGAGTATTCAAATGAAAAATAAATGTGAAGGAAAGGGATGAGAGTGCAGGCTTGAGAAAGTATATATATATATATATATATATATATATATATATATATATATTAACATTCAAAACAATGTTTTGTTGTAGAAGTTATAAGTAGAAGTTGAATAACATATCAAAAGTAAAATGATAGCAATATATAAGACTAGAAACTAATAGAGAAAGGTAAGATGATGATATTTAGTTCACCTTATCACTTAGGCTATATATTCAGTCCCTAAGTTCCTGCTTTAGTAGGTATTTCTTCACTGTAATCACTCAGGGATTGCAAGAAGTATGTTTACTCATAAGTTTCCAAAGGTTTTTTAACATTTAGTGACGAAATTACGTATAAATTAAGGCTTTCGTTACTCGGTTGTCAACCCCTATAGATATAAAACTTTCTTAATATTTTAGGTTGTTAAAATATCAAAATAAAATTCATCCAAGCAAGTGATTAATTGTTTTATGTAACTAAATTGAAAAAATATATCGTACATGGTAAAATTACCTGTGATCATTAAGGTGAATCACGTGTCTATTTAGAATATATCCAATTATTTTTAAGGAAATATCTACAAATTATTATTTATTTACAAGGTACATATTATCTCTTATTTAAATTATACAATTGTATGCTATTACATGTTATCTTATTAACCAATTAATTATCAAACAAAGGTCTATGACTCATACTCCACACTGTAAATACTTATGCTCATATTCATCTAGTACACACTCAAAAATACTATCTGAGACTATCTCAGAGACCTTCTACCAGCATTTACTTACTCAGTTATATTTTCATACAAAATCTGAAAATCATCTGAACCACTTCCAACTCTACCGACATTTCCAAATTTTGATACTAACACATTATGTGACATAACATATATAGAAAGCCATTACAAGCACATATTTTAAACCCAAAAGGACATAAGTTTAGTTGTTTATGTGCCAACAAATACTTGCATCCAATTGAATGTATCACTATTAATTGCAAACATCAACAATCCATTTAAGCATATGGATACCTTCCACCAATAATTTACTAAGCTAGAATGCCAAATTTTACCCTAAATATTTATTTGTTGCATTTTTTGGTATGGTTTCCGTTCTCCTGGACTCGAATTAATTCTTATATAACAAAAGTACACCAACAATTAGAGTCAAATTTGTTTAACAATGCTGTAAAAAAAATGTTTAAACACTGCTGTCAAAAAAAATATTGTTTAACACTATCCTACATCGTTCAAGTTCATTAATATTGCTTCACAGAAATCATCTAAAATAAAAATATAAATTATTACTTTAGATCGATTAATGTTAATAGGAAGTTAATTAAAATTTCATATTAAAAAAAGAAGATAAAAAGGTATTGTAATATTTTAACAAGATCTAATTTATTTAGTTAACCTTGCAAACATTTTTTTTATAACTACAGTAAAATACTAGCTTGAGTAAACCACGAAAAAAAAAACAGTCGATTCAAACAGACCTTCCAAAAAGAATATATAATTTAATTTATTATAACAAACCAACAAAGCAAGATACCAACCTTGAAAAGAAAAATTAAATAAAAGAGAAAGAAACTTACACAAGTAATAAAGCACATCATGATGGACTTATTTTTATTTACGCTCGGGGGCGGCAGAAATTATTACGTCATTCTATTAAGAGAACGGGAGAAGTGCTATGAATATATTATTTGATGCATTTTTTTTAACAATTGATATACTTTTAATATTTTTTATTAATTATAAATTTTAAATTTTAAATAAAATTTATTAAATAAGACATAAATTTATATAATGTTTAATAAATAAAGGAAAAATGTTAAATAGATATAATACTAATAAATAAAATAAGTTATGTACTATTATTTAATTATAAATAATAAATTTTTTAATTTTATAATATTATACTAATAATTTTTAACTATAGAAAAGTTTTTACATTAAAATTAAATTACCATTAAACTCTTACCTAAATTTTCTCTATATTTTAATAAATATAATTTTAATATTTTCTATATATTAAAATATAATATATTTTTATCTGTATTTTATAATTAAAATATAATATATGGTATACCATTTAAATTAAAAATTAAATATTATCCATAAGGATTAGTATGATTTTGAATATTAGAGTCAATTCAGTCTCCCACTATATTAAGTTTATTTTTCTAATTAAAGAAACCATAAAGATGGGAGTGGGACCAGTTAATATGGTCATATTTTGAACGTAAAATGACGAAATTACCCTTCCATTAGATGCTTTGTATGTAAAATATAAAATATTTTCCAAAGATCAGAGACAATCACAAAGTGTCCCACGTTGTTGCTTTGCAAGTTGCGATTGCGACTCTCTTCCTACGATAACCGTTTCCTCTCGCCGGAAAACCGACATTGATCTCTCTCTCCGTCGATCCCCGCCCATCCCTCCGCCATGAGTTCCGGCGAGCTCCTCCACATACATCCCCAGGAGCTGCAGTTTTCCTGTGAGCCTATTCAGATTCAATAAAGATTTTCATTTTTCTCTTCAAAATTCAATTTTTAGTTTTTTTTATTCGGTTTCTGCTTCTGGGTCTTGTTCTAATTTCTTGTTTCTTCCTTTTATTTTAATTTTTCTGGGTTTTGGGTTTGGGAAAATAGTTGAATTGAAGAAGCAGATCTCATGCTCTTTACAGTTGTCTAACAAGACTGACAACTATGTGGCTTTCAAGGTACCAATTTTACTCTTTATGTTTCTTTTCTGATTCACTACTGAGTTTTTTTTTTTATAATTCATTTTTATTCTTTTATTTTGGGTGTAGTCTTTTTTTTTTTTTTTCCTTTAATTTTTGTGTGTTTTGGAGACTTGTAATTTTGATTTGGGGGTGCACTTCATGGTTTTGCAGGTCAAGACAACAAATCCTAAGAAATATTGTGTTAGACCTAACACTGGAGTTGTGATGCCTGGGTCTACTTGTGCTGTCATAGGTTTCTTTTT
The DNA here is from genome assembly GCA_007407185.1 of Glycine tomentella. Classification (NCBI taxonomy): domain Eukaryota; kingdom Viridiplantae; phylum Streptophyta; class Magnoliopsida; order Fabales; family Fabaceae; genus Glycine; species Glycine tomentella. Next base: position 554,281 of record PYAF01001787.1, read on the forward strand.
CTCACTCTATCTTTCTATCTTCTCTCCCTCATTCTCCCTCTTTCACACAAAAGCACAATTGCATGCAAAGAGAATCTATCTTTTACTGGTGGGTTATATATGGTGAAATATTCTATATTTGTAATTTTGAGTTTTTGTTTTTGTTTTTGTTTTCCCCCCTTTTTTTCTGTACCATATTTTTTTTTGAATAAATAACATATAAACTGACAGTGGAATTCAATCACAAACCGCGTCGTAAGTTTGTTGAATTTTATAATATCAAACTTAAAGTCATACCGATAGTTATACCTAAAAACTTTTACATTCACAGTGTATGATTATTGAACTTATATTGTTAAGTAACTTTCTTCTCTATGTATTGACTGTTAGTGTCTTATTTATGCATTCAGTGACAATGCAAGCCCAAAAGGAGGCACCTCCTGACATGCAATGCAAGGATAAGTTTCTCCTTCAAAGTGTAGTTGCAAGCCCTGGGGCAACCACAAAAGATATCACTCCAGAAATGGTATCTATTCAACAAATTACTCTGTTTCTTGATAGAATTAATACGTGTGTGACATGTTGCTTAAGTTGATGGTTTTCTATGCTCATTTTTACAGTTCAATAAAGAATCTGGTCATGATGTTGAAGAGTGCAAGTTGAGAGTTGTTTATGTTGCTCCTCAACCACCATCCCCAGTTCGAGAAGGATCTGATGAAGATTCATCCCCTCGTGCATCTATATCTGAGAATGGGCATTCAAGTGCTGCGGAATTTACAGGGGTGAGTGACCAGTAGGTTTTTGCATATATTTTCAAACAATTTTTCATCTTTTTGGTTAATTAATTGTTGTGATATACATGCATTATAGGCTTCAAAAGCTTTCAATGAACGGGGTGAACATCAGGATGCTTCTTTTGAGGTGACATACATATATAATTTCTCTCTGATTTGCATTCTTTGTCAATTAAAAGAAAATCGGCTAACATTATAATTTCTATCATTCTATTCTATGTGGCACAGAATACTTTTTAATTATGGAAAAATCTAATGCTTGATGTTGGTTGTTGACCCCAACCCGAGCATGCATGTAATAACATCTCCTCTTGACCCCAACCCTGAAGGACCAGTTTGCATGTCGTTGTAGAGAAAATTCAAATATCATGATAACTCTAATTTTTGGAGGTTGGAATTACCTTTCAAATGTTTTTGAAACACATAAATTTCTAAGCTTTCAAGTCTATGCATCGATTTATATTACTGTTTTGGCCTTTTGTCAGTAATCTTTTCTTCATAGCCTTGATGTACTGTGATTTATTTTGTTTTTTATTTAAGCATGTTGTTTGGAAATGCTCCTGATGATAAATTGTTTGAAGTGGATTGATTCGAGTCATTCATTTGCATTGAAAATTCTATTATTGGAAGAAATTTGCTGGTAACCCGATTGAAGCAGTTGTCTCAACTGCCTCAAAGAAGAGCTCAGGATCACTTAGTGATATATTAATATTAATTAAAGAAAAATGGTGCTCATTTTGAACTTATTTTTGTTTCAGGCAAGAGCTCTTATTTCAAAGGTAACTGAGGAGAGGAATTCTGTTGTTGAGCAAAACAGAAGACTTCTGCAAGAACTGGTGTGGAATTCATTCTGAAAATAAATCTTTTAAGCATGTTTATACATGTGTTATGTTGAATGTTTCTACTTCCTAGTTCCTATAGATCTTGATTGTTCACATTTTATGATATGCATTTATTAGGATGAACTGAGTTCAATATCCTTCTCATTATGTCTAAATTTACAGTTTGGGGAAGAGGAGTTCATCTTAGTCTTGTGTTCATGAATCAAAGTGTATATAAATATCTTAAAATCTTGGCTGATTTTGAGTGATTAAGGATCAGGAAAATAGAGGTAGGGAAACTGAAAGGAAACTGTCCGTTTGCTACTTCTAAACTAATTTTATTTTCAGATCAAAAGAAATAGTAAACTGAACGAACATATGCTACTGTGCCAATTCTTGAAAGCTTTTGGTTCAGTTTCATGTTAGCCATATCCATAGGCTTATTCTACTATTCATTTTGCTAAACTGAGTATATTAGTACGGTTGTTGGACGGTTTGAAAATCAACCCTCACAAACCAATGGACATCCTGAAATTATCTACATCCTTAATCAATCAGCTTATTTCACATATAGTTTTATATGCTCAACTATTTTGTTACCTATCATAGAAATAGAAAGGAGAATTGTTTAGATGGCTTGTTGTAGTATTCCTATGGTTGACCCTTCCCACTGAAATCATACCAGGAAGGTGGGACTTGTTTGATGCCTAATATGTTTTGAATCTTTTGACTGCTAAGTTAGAAGCCATAATAGTCTTGCACTCTAAATTCACACTCTTCTTGGTTCTATGTTCTGCTTTTCTGATCACTTCAGATTCATTTTTACTCCTCAGACTGGATGCCTGTTTGGCTAACATATACAATCAATTCTTTCTACCGTGCCACATGCACCAATGTAAAATTGTGGTTGAAGTTAATCTAGGCACATATCCCAAATTCCCAATTGTTTTGTCCTGAGTGGATGAGGTGATGAATTCAGGCTTGAATGTTGTCTGGTCCGAACTGATTGTTGACTTGACTGAACTGAATGCTTGATCGTCTGAACTCTAATTTCAATTGAGACTCTGGTTTGTCTAAAGTATACAAAAGACACACTGACAATAAATGTATATATCTTTCATCGTGATGGTGGTGGTGTATGTATAGGTGTTAGATATGAGCAAGAATCGTTAACATAGGGCCCAAGGCCCCTTGTGAGCAATTATATGTTAATTTGTGTGTGTACTCCTAGTGTTGACTTTGGTCAAAACTAGGTGTGTAGGATTAGTAAAGATATGATGAGTTATGCTTAAGACCAATCTGGGTTTAAGCTCAGTTCACATCACCAATTACATTCAACTAATTCTACTCAACTTTAAAACAAACACATCCTAGATCATTTTTCATTAGAGTACTAGTAGTGCAGTCAAACTGTAGTCATTACTTTTTTCTTTTTTGAAGTAAAACTGTAGTCATTACTTGCCATAATGGTTAAATGTTTGATGAAGAAGTCAATAAATACATCACATGCAATTATTATTTTCATTTCATAATTCTCATGGAAAATAATGGATTGGTTTGGATTCTTTCGTGTGCAGGAGCTTTTGAGGCGCGATGCCAGCAGAAGCCGGGGCGGGGTACCATTCATGTATACAGTTCTTGTTGGCATCATTGGACTCATCTTGGGTTTCCTGTTGAAGAGGACGTAACCTGAGTCATGGCTAAGTTCTCCAAAATGAGATCAATTGTAGAAAGCAACAAGAAATATGTGCGATGATGTCGAAAAACCAATTTGTTGTCTTATTGTCATGTATTGCTCCTGCAAATTTGGAATGTGTGGTCTAAAAATAGGTACTTGTATCAGCCATAGCAATCATAGACAAGTGGACAAATGTGTCATGGGAAATGTATTGTTATCTGATGTGGTACATGTGACCAATTCTTTAGCAGCTCCTATTTCCCACCACGATAATGCGTTTTTTAAACTATTAAATTCTTCGTGGTAACACAAAATTATTCTCAAATAGAATTATATAATCAATCAATTTGGACTATTTACTAATCTAAGCACAAACTGGCTACGTGTAAGCTTTTCCTCAATTACTATTGTTCTTTTTTATTGAGTAAATTATATTCACACTCTTAGATTTTTTCAAATAGTACAGTCTTCCTGTTTTCTTAACGTTTACATACTTTATTGTGGTATTCGATATAATGTTTTTTAAATAATTAAGGTGTTGGTGTAATATTTTTCTAACAATTAAGGGTATTGTATGGACAGAAAAAGGAGAATTGTATGTCGCCTTCCTCCCTTGGTCCTGCGTGTTCGATTTGTAAATGGTTTTCATTCATTATTAACTACACCAATGATCAATATATGAATAAAATCAAATAGAATCCTGTGCGAAGGCAAAGTACTATACTATCCAAGGGTTCAAATTCAAAGACACCATAATGAAATAGTAAGAAACTGATATTGAAAATGTATCAAATTACAGGCTGCTGAATTACATTTTAGGTTATAAATGAACACATGGCTCACGAAAGTAGACCTGTCAAAATGGGTCAATCCGGCCCACCCGAGTTGGCCCACCACGGGTTAACAACAAAATGAGTAGGGCCGAATTGACTCACTTTGGTGGTGGGTCAGATTTTGTCTAACCCGACTCAACCCACACGGGTTGATGGGTTATACGGATTGGTCCACGAGCTAACTCGTGAACTGGCTCGCGGGTTAGCTCACTTTAAATTTAAAAAAAAATAAAAAAAATAAAAAAATCACAATAAGTGTAGAAAAATGCAAATTAAAACCAATTTAAGTAAATTTAAATATTACAAACTGTATCAAACTTAACCTCAAACTAAATGTACATGAAACTCAAATATAAATATGTTTAACAATATTAAAATAATAAAACACCAATCTAACTCCTCAAATATCAAATTCTCATATCTCAATCAGCAATATTAACTTGTCTAGGAAGAGTATTAGAATCATGGTTTGACAAATCAATTTCATTTTTATCATAATTTTTTCATTATCTTTTTTTTTTGTCCAACCCGCGAGCCAACCCAACTCACTCGGGTTCAATCCAGATGGGTTGCGGGTTAAGTGAGCCGGGTCCAAATGACCCGAGACCTAGGTGAGCCAACTTTTTTGTAACCAAACCCACCAATTTTGCGGGCCAAAACGGGCTGACCCACGGGTTGGGCACGTTTTGACAGCACTACACGAAAGTTACTAAGTATACAGAAAAGGAAAAGCAGCATAGTACAATATAAGTTATATATAGTGATAATGGGATACAAGGAATACTAAATCTGTATGTCACTCCATGAAATATATATACATTTAACAGTCCTTTTAATATCTTCCAATGTGCTATCAATCTATCATCTCTGTCTAACCATGATTCTATCAAGATTTTCAAGACCCTTTAATCAAGTTGCAACGAACAACAATCTTCCGGAAATCATCAAGGCTTAGCTGCAACAGAGCCAATTATTTTTAACAATAATAATTCAAACAGTGCACAAAATTTTTCATGGTAATTTTCCACAATTTTTATCCTAAGGGGTCAAATTCACCAATTTTCATATTTCTCTAAAGATGTAAGAAAGAACTATGTTTTCTGACCTTGAAGTTATAAGGAAAAATATGAATAAAGTGAAAGAGATTAAACTGCTTAGTAAGTACTTGCAATCAACAAAACATATTTGGACTAGTGTAAGAACTAAGAATCCTAAAGAATACATTCTATAGTTCAAAAGGTTTTAGCAATTATCTGCCAAAATTAAAATTGAAAGTCATAAAAAGCTTATAGGTTTTTCTATGTTCTTCCTGACCTCCTGCCAGAAAAACACACGAAAGACCTTCTGATCCTTACCTTTCCATCTCCATCACCATCGAAGTAGCGAATCATATCAACTAACTCTTTGTCTGTCCATAAAAAATCATGAGCTGTAGCTGCCCTTTGTATATCCCTTACACTTATAGTTCCATTTCCTGCTTCTGCATGCCACAACTTCCTTGTCAATACAAGTTTACAACAGCTTGCGCATGAATTAAAAACAGCAAAGAAAAAGAGGGAAAAGACTTCTTTATTCTCCTATATGTCAAACCAGAACTTAATCTAGATAAAACAGCTAGATGTTGATAGCATTATTGAATCTCTTGGCATCTCATTATTTATTAAGAGCTTAAGTAGTGACTTCTCTCTTATTTTTATTTTAATTTTATTTTTGGTTTAGAGAAGGAGGGAGTATTTGGTGTGATTTGCCATCATATCAAATTTTCAGGTAAGCACTAGTTTGTGCAAATGCGAAAAACCCTGAAATAAATAATGGTTAAAAACTTTTCATGTAAGTTGTGTTCATCTTAAAGAAAAACAAAAGGAAAAAGAATCTGAACTGATAAAAGTAACATTGAGTCAAATAAAACTATCAGAAACAAAAAACAGATTTTGAAGCTGATCCATACCAATGTCAACTATCTAATACTTTAAACACCAAATATGCAAGCAGTTATACGTTCAAATAATAGAGTCCTTCAAACAATAGTCCTCCTATGTAAGCAAATAAATAGATGCAAAAGAAGAGAGCAATTAACTACCACACTATAAGCGCAAGAACGTGGCTTCTTAAACCATACTGTTTTTTTGTACTTGGTAAAAGTTTTAAAAAAAACTCCAAATATTCATAAGTTAAAAGTGAGGGCAGATCATTGTTTCCCATTTAAAATTAAATGGATCAAAATGGCTGGCTTACATATAACTCTAATCATCTCAACAAGAGCAGCTTTTATATTGGCATGATATACTGAAACTTTAAGGGAAAACAAAGTTCCTATTTGATGAATAATAGATGGAGATTTAAGTATGACTGTTCCAATTAATCTCTTGCCATTGCTCTTTGTTCTTAAACAAATAAAAAGTAGCAAGTACATATATTATCAAATTACCATCTAGCTGGAAGAAGTGTACAATGAGCTCATCCTCGGTCAGTTGCAGCCGACTAGCAAACTGTTGATGTTGAAACAGACAAATATTAAAAATATAAAAAAAAAGATCCAATACAAACTAAACAGTTATAAACAAGGAAAGAAATCATTTGAATAGAGAAATCGATACAAACCGATTTTTTGTTCTTCTTTCTTCCCTTATCTTCTTGAACATGACCGCTACCTTTTTTCTCAGTCTTGCTGGTGTTCACTACATTCTTGTCAGGCAAATAAGAACCTTCTGCAGAGTCTTGCAAGGAAAGAGCAATTGCCTATCCACAGACATCATACAGTTACAATGCTGCTTGGCATCATGGAAAAAAGCTTAAAATGTATATCAGAAAAAACCAACAGGATGTAAACATTAAAACTACCTGCCTCAGAGCTTCATCATCATCATAATCAATGTACTCTGAATTACTAACATGCTTCTTCCCAGAGACTCTGGCTTTCTTTTTCAAACTTTTGTTCTTCACCTGGAGTTGGTATTAAACAAAAGGATCGTGATTGTAAATGTCAAAATAATTCTTAGACCAGAAGTGAAGTGTCTATGCACCTAACTTACCAAAACAACACAATGCCAAAACATCTTATTATTCATATCAAACCAAACAATGATTACTGCAAAATACAGAACACTTTTTATCTTTACCAACAAAAGTAACTCAATTTTGCAAAGGAGTAAACACAGGAAAAAAAATCCCAATAACCCAGTTCCATTAAAGTCAAAACACTATAAGATTTTTTTGTTAATTATCATACAATTTAGTTAAAGTGCTAACTAACTCATTTGCACTTTGCATGAGGTTCTAGGTTCAAACCTCACTGCCTCCATTGTACACCAAAACCAAGTCAAAGTGTCATCTGCCAACTCATGTTCTTCTAATGTTTACACTCTAAAAAACTTGGTAAGTTAAACAAAATTATAAGCAACTATCAGCATTATCAGATGAAATGGTTTAAGGAGTTTAAGGAGAAATGCAAGTGACACCAACAAATTGTGGCCACAGTACCATAAGTTCAAAATGCAAAGAGAGGAGTGCCATAGAATAACATTTTGTAAAACGGTTTATTCAAAAAGATACATTGTGTAGGGTGTTTGGGTGAGTTTGTCTAAACTTATTTCTTGAGAAAAATACTTATTTTAATAAAATAAGCAGCTTTCTGTTTTCTTAATGTGTTTGTCTAAACAGTTTTTGTTTTAAAAAAAAAAAAACTGTTTTCTACTTATTTTGAGAAGCAAATTCTATTTGCTTATTAAAAAAGTGCGCTTATTTTAAAATTGTTTTTTTAAGTTTAAATTAACCAACCCCGTCTCTATTTATAGAGCTTATTAGTAAGTTGTAACAAACTAATATTCCTAATTAGTTACTCTTAACAGCAACATGTCAAATAGCCTTAAATTTCTAAACTTGTAACTTAGGTAAGCTACACTTGTTAGCAAATTGACACATTCAGAGACAAATTTGTATAAAAGAGCATAAAACATGCTCAGTTTCAGAACCAAAGTATACGATAACTCCACAAAATAAAACATAAAAAAGAGCATTATTTGAAGAATTTTGACGACCCACCTTTCTTTTCCGTGACCCTGAAGCGTTTTCAATTGCAAAGTTCTCGTCTTTACGGTCCTCATTTTCTTCACTTGAAGAACCCGATACTTGTTCTCTCTCGTCTTCTTCGGGTTCATACTCTTCATCATCGTCATCTTTAACCTTCTTCTTCTTCTTCTCTTTGCCCTTCGTGGCTTTGTGAGGCTGCGAAGAACCCTTTAACGACGAAGCGATTCGGGGCAAACCCAGAGCCTCCAACCTGGCTCTGTTCTCGGCGATTCTCGACATCCTCTGTTTCTCGTACTCCGACAAACCCTTCATCTTCTTCACACCATTCCCCTCCACCGTTTGTGCATCCTCGGATTCCGACCCTGAACTTGAGGGGTCCTCGGATTCAGAGGTTTCGCGTTCCGCCATTTTCGGATTGTTCTGTGCTTTTTGCTATTCTCTTTCGACTCTGTTTTTCTTTTTCACCTTCATCATGTGTACTGATTACTGAATAGAGTAGCCATGTTTATTTTTTATGTTTGGGCTTTGTTTGAACACTGGGCCTGATCACTATAGTGGGCCCAACTTCAAGCACCATAAAATTGTACACCCATTATGCACACCACCTCCTGTTGGAAAGAAGCAAGCTTCTTTTAAGAAAGAGAATTATTTTTTTTTCACAAATTGTAGTTTTTTTTTTTTAGTAATAGTTTGTTTTTTAAGGTGAAAAATAAACAATCATTTTTAAAATAGAGGAATCCAATATAAGAGGGTTTACAAGTAATTTACATGCTTTACTTAACTAATCGAACTAAACCAGTTAATAAAAAAATATACAAAGCCAAGAAATGATAAAAGATCATACTTCTTGGATAATTTAATTACGAAACCAAAGCCCAAACCCACTTGGAATTACTTAGTTTGGTTTGAGATCATGTATGTCCCAAGAATAACTTTGACTCCAATTTATCATCTTTAAAATCTAGCTTGCGATAATTTTGACAAAAAAAACCAATGTTATAAATTGACATTTTTTATTTGAAATAAAAACTACACTGTGAAAAAACCACTTCTTTCCCTTTCCAACAGGTGGTGTGCATTGTGGAACCAATGGGTATAAGTTTTGTTTGTATGTTACTATCATGAACCTAAAATATAAGCAAAAGTAGGTGAAAGTACCTATTGAGGGTAATTTTAAAAAAAATTTACCGTTTGAAAATTACTATCATGGACCTAAAATATAAGCAAAAATAGGTGAAAGTATCGATCGGGGTAATTTTTTTTTTAAAAAATTTATCATTTGAAACTAAATTTTAAATTAATACCCATTTTAGGCTAAGTCGTAATAAGTATTATCACTTCTGAATTTAAAGTCATAACATTTATTATAACTTCTATTTTCTTAAAAAGAACATTAAAGTCGTAAAAAAATTATGACTTCCATTTTTTTAAATACAATTTTAAAATTGTAAGTTTTTTTTAATTTTATTTTACGACTTTAAAGTTGTAAAGTAATATTTTTTATATTGAAGTGAAAAATTAGATTATGACTTCAATTTTGTTTTATTTTTTCTAAATCATAAATCATTTATTTATTTTAATTATTTAAAGAATTAATGTAAATTTTTTTATTTCATTTAATATTTTCTATATTTTTTATATGATTTTATTTATTTTCTATATTTTTATATAATATTTTATTTAATATATTTTCACAAGATTTTATTTAATATTTTTATATTATTTTATTTAATATTTTCTATATTTTTTTACTATTGTTAAGAATTATTATTTGTTTTATAAATTAAAAAAAATAATGCAAAAGACTTAAATTGGAATAAAATATTAAAATATGCTACATAGTCATTTAACAAACATATTGTAACATAATGAGATTGACGAATCAATTCTAAATAGGTTTAAGAAATGTTTATTATGTAAAACTAAAAAACATAATCGTAATAATTTTTCATACAAATAAGTTGATGATTAATATTGTTTTTACTATTTAAATTTAACTATGCATTGATATAATATTTACTTTAAATTATTAATTTTCATGATATAATAAATTCTATTTTTTACTATTAAATAGTCTCTTATCACTAAAATTTTGAATATATACACAATCCAAAATTTATTTATGACATTCATTAAAAATAATTATGAGTGGTTGATTAAAGTATTAAACTAATTTAATTAGAACTAAATGATTTGATACAAGTGATTAATGTGTTGAAATTAAGGTTGAATCATTAAGGTTTTTGGCGAAAACAATGATTGACAAGAAGGAAAAGAAAAAACTAATTTAATATAACTAGAATTTAGAATTACTTTGGTTTGGAATTAAGTTTCTATGTCTTTTCTTTATTGGGCTAAAATTCTAGTAAAGTTTTTTGTTTGTCCTTTATGTTCTTGTTGGGCTGCTATCCTTGTTCGGCTCATTGCAGTACTCAAACTCCTTCATGCAGCTACACTGAACAGCGTGTTTGGATGGAAGCCTAAAATTTGCGCTAACTTTGGAAAATACGCAAAAACTATTTAGTGTGTGTTTGTTTTTCCATTCAACAAGCTTCAAAAGTGCGTTCAAGTCTCACAAAACGGTGCATTGGAACACGTGTCAATGGATTAAAACGGTAAAACGAACACACCGTTGTTACTTACACGTGGAAATTCACGTTCGCTCTCCTTTTTCTATTAACATTGCGTTTGTGTGTGTGTGTGTGCAATATCACGCAACACAACCTTGTTCGTTCTTCGATTGTTCTGAGGCGAACCATGACGGACGGTCATCTCTTCAACAACATCACCCTCGGTGGCCGTGGAGGCACCGTAAGCTCTCTCTCTCTCTCTCTCTCTCTCTCTCTCTCTCTCTCTCTCTTCTAAACCCTAATTTTTAGTTTGCCACATTCAAGCATGCCTTTTGATTTCATTTTACATGTACCACTGAGAGTTTTGCTAGCGAACGAATCTTAGGGTTTTGCTCTTCGTTTTTTCTTCTAATTTGATTTAATCCATTATTATTATCATCATAGAAGATTACCTATTTATGTATTTTATAAATGTGTTGAAATTTGACTTGTTCTAGTTAGTACTAACTAGTGCGGCATATTTGTGCGTTAGTGGTTCTTGTTTCGTTCGTAAAACCCTAAGGGAGTGCTTTGTTTATTAGATGAAATGTGGTTCTTGTTTCGTTCGTAAAATCTTAAGGTTTTAAATTGTGGTCATGGTTGGGGTTTTGTTGGGGTAAATACTGTCACAGAGACCCCGACAACCTTGATGATGCAATCGCAGACAGTTTTTTAAAACCTTAGTAGAAAATAGACAATTGAATAAGTTGTTTTGGGATCATATTTCTAGTTGTACCAAGCAAGTGGAAAGTATTTTCGTTCCAATTTTTCTACCTTCTATACCAGTAAGTGATTTCATTTGGTGTTATGTACCATTTATTTAACATTATGTAGGAACAAACGGAATATGCATAGCCCCTACTCAGAGTTGCATTGCTTGTTGTTCCATGTCAACTGTCAAGTTTTTATCAGCTTCATTGCTTTTTGATAAAAATATAATGGTAATTAGAGAGTCAAAGAATTGAATTTTTCTAGTAATTTGTGCATATGAGACTTGAATTAGCAGTTGAATTAAGATGTGTGACACTTCTTTTCATGTAAATTGAGATTGCAGAATCCAGGGCAGATAAAAATATATCCTGGAGGAATTGTATGGAAGAGACAGGGTGGTGGTAAATTAATTGAAGTTGATAAATCTGACATAATGGGGGTGACATGGATGAAGGTACCAAGGAGTAACCAACTTGGTGTTCAAATCAAAGATGGGTTGTACTACAAGTTCACGGGATTTCGTGACCAGGTTACTTTCTCTGCCACTCCCGAATGCGTATTTTCATACATTTGATGTGGAAAAAGGAATTCAAACTTTTGTTCCTTTTATTAACTGTGACAAATCTAAATATTGAGGACTTGGACTTGTACTGCTAGCAAATGCTGGATGTTAATTTCTAATATTGTTATTTTATTCATATTTTTGCAGGATGTTGTAACTTTGACCAATTTTTTCCAAAACACCTGTGGTATATCAGTAGAAGAGAAGCAACTTTCTGTTAGCGGACGTAATTGGGGAGAAGTTGATCTAAATGGTTGGTGAAATTACTTGAGCTGACTTATGTGTTGTTATTGATATTCTCCACATGGCATGTCACGTGTATCTTAAACATCTATCTGTCATCCTTACACGCTAGGTTTTGTAAATTTGTTTTTTGGGGAAAAAGTTAGTTTGGCATTATGTTCTGTTTGATATAGTAGTACTCATGAGGAAATGACAGGTAATATTTGATTTTTGGGGAAAAAAGTTAGTTTGGCCTTATGTTCTGTTTGATATAGCAGTACTCATGAGGAAATGACAGGTAATATTTTTAGCAAAGGGTAGAGCTCTCCTATTTTCAAAGAAATTCAGTTGATATCAGTATATCACCCAGTTTGTTCTTGGAGAGCATTGGTTTTTTCTGGATAGTGCAGGATGATTTTCATATATGAAGAAAGGCTGTGATTTTATGTGCTGCAACTTTTTCCCTCCCCAATTTGCAGTTGCTTCTTTTCTTTTGTCATACTCTTGACTGTTGAATGCATTTAGGCACCACTACCTCCACTTTGGTAATCACATGAAGTGCAATTTTAAGTGAAAAACACTAGTTAAGATAGGAAAGTGGTCTTTATTTGTGTATGAGTTTTGGGGGTGGGGGTGGTGGACTTCTCAAAGAGGAACTTTATCTCATTCTTGTTTTTCTTTGGTGAAGCTTGTTTAATAAAATTTGACTTGACTGCTTTTATAAGTAGTTATGCTAGTAGAGTAGTGGGTGTTCTTATTGTCCATTTCCATTTCAGGAAATATGCTGGCTTTCATGGTTGGTTCAAAGCAAGCTTTTGAAGTGTCTTTAGCAGATGTCTCTCAAACGCAGCTTCAAGGGAAGAATGATGTGATCTTGGAGTTTCATGTGGATGACACAACTGGAGCTAATGAGGTAAATCTATATTTTCATGCACTTATATTGTCTTATATGTTTTAGCAAATTCATGCCAAACTGGTAGCTTTTTGCAAGAAAATTGTTCTCATTCAAGTTTGGGCTTGTGCAATATTAAAGACTCTGGTTATTTGGTTTAATTTTTTATGGCCTAATATTGTTTATGTTATGATCTCAGAAAGATTCACTGATGGAGATAAGTTTCCACATACCAAATTCCAACACCCAGTTTGTTGGTGATGAAAATCGTCCCCCTGCTCAGGTGAGTTTGTTTCAGACTATAAAAGATCTCATGTTATAATAACTTCTAGGTTAACTGACATTTAATTTTTTCTGCATCAGGTTTTCCGTGACAAAATTATGTCTATGGCTGATGTTGGTGCTGGAGGTGAAGATGCCATTGTTACATTTGAGGGTATTGCAATCCTTACACCAAGGTAGTGTCTTTAAATGCTTAGACATGTATCATTCAAGTATTTTTGGCTTCATATTGTAGTTTATTTTGTATTGCTTGTATTTGTGTCCTTTCAATAAATATATCAAGTATCAATATTTGTTAATTGAAATTTGCACTTTTTTGTAGAGGACGATACAGTGTTGAGTTACACATGTCATTCTTGCGGCTTCAAGGACAGGCTAATGATTTCAAAATCCAATATAGCAGTGTGGTTCGCCTATTTTTACTTCCTAAGGTTCATTTCCTGATCCTGTACTTTCATTTAATAAGTTGACTGATATTTGTTTTCATATTAAGTGATTAAGTGACAAGTAAAATTTCAATGTGATTAGCCAGTCATGTCTTTAAATTGATGCTTTTCTTTTGACTTGTTAAGTGTACTGACAATTTCACTATGTTTCTGTAGTCTAATCAACCACATACCTTTGTCATTATTAGTCTTGATCCCCCTATTCGAAAGGGACAAACTTTGTACCCTCATATTGTGATGCAGGTAAACATGCTCAGTAGTTCATGATTTGCCAATTTATGTGATGTGTATTTTACTTGCTTCTGAACCTAACATTGTTTCACTCATTTCTGTATAGTTTGAAACTGATTATGTTGTTGAAAGTGAATTGGCAATAAATGAAGATCTTTATAACACAAAGTACAAGGACAAGTTGGAGCTGTCATATAAGGTATTTTGCTTAAACTGTTAATAATTGATTCATGTCATTATATAACCCGAGATACTGCCTTTCAAGTACTGTTTGGGGAAAATAGAAAAGAACATCTTAACCATTTTAGATGATTGAGTGATGCATGAATTTGTTAACTGTTGGTCATGCATATCACATGATGCAGTGTCTGATGTGTTTCATTTTCAATTCAATAATCAGGGTCTTATTCATGAAGTGTTCACCACAATATTACGTGGTTTGTCTGGTGCCAAAGTGACCAAGCCTGGAAAATTTAGGAGTTGTCAAGATGGTTATGCAGTGAAATCATCTTTGAAAGCTGAAGATGGAATCCTATATCCCCTTGAGAAGAGCTTCTTCTTTCTACCTAAACCTCCCACTCTTATTCTTCATGAAGAGGTAAAATCTGATTGTTCTTACAGATAACCAAATGTCAATTACTGGTTGATATAGCATTTGATATTTACATGATGGAGGTTGTAATTGTTTTTTTTTCTTTTCCTATTAGATTGACTATGTGGAATTTGAGCGGCATGCTGCTGGTGGCTCCAATATGCATTATTTTGACCTTCTTATCAGACTAAAATCTGAACAAGAGCATCTCTTCCGTAATATTCAGAGAAATGAGTACCACAATTTGTATGAATTTATCAGGTAAATGTTAGCCTATTGCCAAATTCTACATACAACTAATTGTTATATAAACAATTTGTTTTTGGTCTGCGCATCCAGTTCAAAGGGCTTGAAAATTATGAACTTAGGAGATGCCCAACCTACTGTTGGTATAAAGAAGGTTCTTGAGAATGATGATGATGATGCTGTTGATCCACATCTTGAGCGCATCAAAAATGAAGCTGGTGAAGATGAAAGTGATGAGGAGGTGATCAAACAGATATTTTATATAACTTTCACCTTTATCTTTAGTTCGTAAGTAGCATTTAGTAAAATTGCGTTCTTGTTTTAAAAATCAAGGAGACAACATTTATTTATGTTGACCAACATCTGAAAATAGTTGGGCATGAAAAAATTTAAGTGAACTCAGCTTACATTTCAGTTTTTGTAATTATTGAACTTACATCCATAAGTATGTGGTTGACAAGTGTCTATCCATTTTTGTTTTTTGTGTTTTCTGTTTTGCTTGCTATTGTGTTTGTGGGCATTTGTTGTGTGCTTCTGTAAGGCTGGACTTAGACAAAAGTTGATCCACTTTGGTCTTTGGGGGGGCTCAGTGTTGCAGGATTTTCCTACTGTTGTTTGTTTCTATATACATTAAATGGTGGTAATTGTCTATAGGATTCCGATTTTGTTGCTGACAAGGATGATGAAGGTTCTCCTACTGATGATTCTGGGGCAGACGATTCAGATGCCGCTGATAGTGGTGATGAGAAAGAGGCAAGTTATTTTTATTTATATTTGTAATCTGTGATACTTCTCTACTCTATATTTTTGCTGTGTCTGACACCTTAATGGTGACCAATTTTCAGAAGCCTGCCAAAAAGGAATCAAAGAAGGATCTGCCTTCTAAGGCATCTACTTCTAAAAAGAAATCAAAAGATGATGAAGATGGAAAGAAGAAAAAACAGAAGAAGAAAAAGGACCCAAATGCACCCAAGAGGGCAATGTCCGGTTTCATGTTCTTTTCTAAATTGGAAAGAGAGGTGCGTTCTATTCTATGTCATATTGGTTGTATGGTTTTGGATTTGGGTGTGTAAGCTGTGGGTACTGTTCCAATGTGTCTGGACACTGATTCATTGTAGCAAAAAATGACCTTTAGCAACATTTTTAATAGCTATTTTGATTGTAAGATATTAAAAAATATACCTGAAATCAAGTAGGGGTTTATGTAAGTCAAGTTCTATACTTCTATTTACTTAATATTTGCTGACTTTTTTTTTTTTTGACAGAATCTAAAGAAAACTAATCCTGGAATTTCATTTACGGATGTGGGAAGAGTACTTGGAGAGAAATGGAAAAAGTTGTCAGGTATCGCTGGTTGCCAATTGTTTGATTTCATGCAGTTCCACTTATGATCTGAGTTTTATGTTTAGGGACTAAATCACTAATTATACTTTGTTTTTACCTATTGAATGCACAGCGGAAGAGAAGGAACCATACGAGGCAAAGGCACGTGAAGATAAAAAACGTTACAAGGATGAGATTAGTGGCTACAAGAATCCACAACCCATGAATATTGATTCAGGGAATGAATCTGACAGTGCCTAAGGCTGTGAAAAAAATCTTGCAGTTTTATAAATACTTATGCAGCAAGCTAATGTAAGCCATGCGCCGTATATTTCTCACTGGTGATGGCATCTACTCATGCTTCGTAAACTTACACAAGTTTATGACTAACTGATGTAGGATTTGGAACATTATTTTTTGCTTCAACTGTTGCACGAAGAGGATTTAAAATATTGGATCAAACCTACTTTTTTATTGTTTTTTGTTCCAGATTTGCAGATTGGTGCTTGATCTGGGACATGCATCCGTTTGAATGTGATAGTAAACTAAATGTTTTCTTACGTTTGGAAAATCAGTTTTGTAAATGTTCATTGTCAGAACTGTCCACTTAGAATACATTATCTAATACATTTTTATAATTGATTGAAATTTATTGGAAATTATGTCGGTTTAATTTATTTTAATGAATTGTACTTTTAATTTGTAGTTTTTGACAAAGTGTTGGAATGAGTTATAGAAAGTGTTATTTATTAGGAAGAAATCTTCTCCAGTGAAAAGAAAAACTGAAATGTTAAATTTGAGAGATCCAAGCGTTTATTGTTTACTTGTTCATCTACTCATTTTATAGTGTTTGACTGAGACACATTATATCCCGTACCAGCAAGGAAAAAAGAAGGGATAAATCAATTGTACAAATAATCCTAAAATTAATAAGATTTTGCTTAGATATTTTCGAAATTCCGGAATTTGATTCATAGGCAAGCGAGAGTAGAACTAAGCATCAAGGAAATCATTGTCAATTGTTCAAGTAACCCCTTCAATTTCATGCTTCTAGCTCCTCCAATGGTCACATTGCCTTTCTGATTTTTTCTATATGGAACACCTCTCCCAATTCTCTTTTTTTTTTTATCAATATTATTATTAAGAAAAGTTTAGGTAAGTTGGATTTTGAAAATTCACAGGAATTATGACAAGTCTCAAGACTCATAGCACTTATAAATGTATTTATAAATTACCCATCAAGAAAGTTTTCACATTGGTAGCAGGAATCAAATGCATGTCTTTTTTATATGAGTTTGTTTCTTATTAAGTGGATCAATCTTTATTGATACAATCATGTCTTCTCTATTATATATAAAATAAAATAAATTTAATAATTATGTATAGTAAATCTAAGTATGTAAGTGTAAGATTTTACATAATTTTTACATAGTCAATCAAACAAAAATTGTCACTGGTGATGTGACTTTAAAATAATTATGTGAAAGCCAATAAAATTATATATGCTTAATTATGTTTTTAGTACTTAAAATAATGAATTAAATTTTGGTCCTCCAAATTTATATATATGTCTCAAATTAAAATAAAATATTTTAAATTTAAGGGATGTGTGTACACTAAATAAAAAAAATGTGATATTTTTTATATTTATAAAAATTATATTATTTGTTTAATGAAATAAAATATATCATTTATATCATTTTCTTATGATATTATATGCCTATATTTATGTAATATTTTATATTTTTAAGTACTCAAATATAAAAATCACTTTATTAACTGTTTTGCCTTGAACCCATAAAATTTCAGCACCCGTTTGCTTTTCATCACATTAGAACACGGCGATTTGTTTGAGAGCTACCATTTCTCCCTTTCACACTAAGAAATTACTAACTTAAAATGAGACTTTAAACCATGGTTGGATTATAATACAGTTGACAAGATAAAGTATACACATCTTTATGGATCTATGTCATGTTTGGAATATAAACTTTAATTCCTCGCCTGCGTCTTATCAGAAGACCCAAAACTCTAAACATACGCGCATTATTCAATGCTTAACTCCTAATTTTAGTGAACTACAATAATATGTTAACTACCATGTTGATCCATTAACCCTAATCTATGTAGCCTCTATGAATATGACAACTGAACAACCCCTATTGCCCCTATATTGTGCAACTTTTTAATAATTCACTTCATATTAAATAAAATGTTGAAATTGAAAGTGAAAATGCAAAAAAAAAAAAAAAAATCAATCTATTCTATACTTGATTCTTGAGAATTATTGAGAGAAATTAGCAGAAAAATTTAAAACTGTTCCTTTGTTACTGGTATTGTGAATGGAAAATATCGAAAATGCTAACTAAGAGAATAACAAGAGTAAAATCTCATTTTCAAGTTGTGTATTTTACTTTATAATATTTTAAAATTAGTTTTTAATTTATAATGTAAGAATAAATATAATGGAGTACTATTTGTAATGGAGAAGTGTCTACATATAATTACTCTTTGCATTAGAGGTAAAAAAAAATAAACTCGAAAGTAGGACTTACAATATTTAAATTTGACTCCTATTTTAAATAAAAGGCCTAATATTATCTACTTGTGTAAATATATAATTTCAAAATATTATAAAATTTTAATGCAGTAATAATAACAATGTTATATTATTTTTATGTATTTATCAATTTAAATTAATCAACATATTAAGTCTAAAAAGATTTGTAAATGACTAAAACCCGAACCAAATTTAAACAAGAAAACAATTCAACTAACTCATTCAATGAAGAAGCCTAATTTAGGTTATGACTATCTAGCAAGCTACCCATAAACTCCTAACAAATAATTTAACCTATTTATACATCTCTAGAAAAAAGAATACAATACCTGACATAATACTAGCTACCTAACAACATTCCCGAAAATATTTTAACCATGTGTGCTTGTATAACTTTGCTTGCATAACATACATTAAGATGGTATATAACTTAGTAGACATAGGCTGCATTTATGTGCCAAAGTTTCATGTATTGTATTTTTATATAAGCCGTGACCCTTAAAGTATATAACAGTAAAATTTCTTTTACCCAAAAATATATAAAAAAAGAAAAATATTTAATGATAATTTAAGAAACACCCCTCTGTTCCCTCTTCCAGTTATTACAGCTAATTAAATTAAATACTATTCATTGTCTATTTTGCAAGTGGAACTGCTCTTGCAGGACCACATACCACTGGCATGCCTTTATATCGAGATTATGATTATGGATATTGGATATCCATAGCATATTTCTCACCCTAGTTTAATTATTTGTATTGGAAACATGCTTACGAAAGCATGTACGCGATACACCCAAAAAACTATATATATTATATGATTGTGTTAGTTCATGTATTAAAGAATTGAGTTATTTATATTTATATATCAATAAAAAAAAAGTTTCAAATCTTTTTACATGGCCAGAAGTGTACGATGTTGTCCATAGAGCTTAAGCTAGATTTTGGCATTCTCTGTTTTCTGAATTCAGGGGAAAAAAATATAGTTATAAGAATAGATAGTAGCATTGTAGTTATGTATTCCCAATGTAAAGTTTGTTTTTTTTATATGAGAATAAACAACTCTTTGGTTTTTAGCTATAATTATAAAATAGAGTTTCTTTGTCCTTAACTTTTTTTTTTATTTAGTTTGGCATTATTGTTTTAAATAAAATTATAAATTTTTTTAATAAGTTCTAAAATGTTGCAATCGAGACCATAACGGGACGATGAACCAAAGAAACTGTATGAAAAACAAGGACTTGTCACCAAGAATAATTTTGATAAAGCTTGAAATAAAATCTTTAAAAAGAAAATAGTCCTCAAAGTCAAAATATTTGGGTTTGAGAGTTGATTATGCTTCGAGAAGATGTTAGCATCTTACAACATATCCATCATATAAAGATGTCTGACTCTAATTAAATGTCTAGAATTAAGATGACTATAATTTATTTTTTTCCATTTGAATATTTTTCTACTAACTATAAAAATATTTATTTCACTCCTTTGAAAATAATAAGAATCAAATTTAATTGAATGAATAACATTTGTTCAGAATATAAATTAAATTATGAAAAGGTTAATATATTTTGTCATAATGATTTGATTCTCACCCTTGTGTATCAGTCAATGAGGAACTCAAAGAATCTAAGTCATGTAGTTCTTAAAATAATTTTTAGTGTCGATTGATTTTAACTAAAATAGTGTGTTAACTCAAAATACTTAAATTACGTATTGTGTTAAAAAAAATCAAAATGTTTAAGGAGCTATTAATTATTTATTAAACTTTATAAAATCAAAAGAACGAAAATTTGATTAGGAGGTTCAGCATTTGTTTTATATTTTAACATATTTACCACTTGCAAACCGAAAGGTTTTCCAGATGAATTTATTTACAGGAAAAAAATAGAATAAACTTTTTGCAATGTTTTTGTTCAGTCAGAAAGCTTTTGTGTAGCTACAATATGTAGAAAATGAAAAAAAAAAAATTGTTTTGGGGTACTATATAGAAAATGCAGCCCGATAACTCCTCACTTTAATTAATATATAGAAAATGTAAAGTTTTGTTTTAAAAAAGCCTTTGTGTCGGTTATGTGTTTTCTGGCAGTCTGCAGTGATTTGTTTTCTTCGTAAATTCTTGATTGGTAGAAGTTATATTAAATTTTGATTATTAAAATTCTGACAGAGCCTTTTTAAAAAATAATTAGTTTTCCTGAAAACAGATTCAAACATATATAAATAATACATACATAGACAGTGTAAATCTTTTTTTTAGCACTATCCTCTCTTTTTGGTGAAATTTAACACTATCCTCTAATCATAAACAACAATATATCAAGTGTTTTAATAGTCATATTAAAAGTTATTTCTGATTTTTTGACAAAGTAAAATTTTGTATTATTAGTACTATCTATTAAACTCTAAACATTTATTAGTCTTAAATTTTTCATATATATATGAAAAATAAATTTCTTGTCAACTAAACAAATGAGCATTACTAGCATGCTAACTAACTAATTTAATCACTATTTTTTTCTTAAAGTACATAATTGGTAATAGAGATCAAATCACCAAAAAACTTAAATACATGTTGTAAACTAATTTTTAACCACTGACCTAACTAACATGCGAGTTTTATAATTTAATTTAATCATTGATGTTGGATTCTGGTTAAGAATGCAAGAACATTAAGTACTCAAAGAAAATGATTTCAAGTTAAAGTTTTAAATATATAATTATGTTAAATATTTAGAGAGAATTTTGTCTTTACAAAAGTAATAATTTTTGTAAATAGTTACTTTAAGAAAAACTCATAAATTTAAAACTGTAATATAAATATAAACTATTATTTTTTAAAAGGACAACAAACGGTTTGTAAAAAAAAATAAAAAATACAAGTGTATACTAAATGTGAAAGAATTGATGTTTACTTCTTTTTTTCCTCATAAGTAGTACTCATACTTGGGCGTTATAAATTAATGATCAAAAGCTCAACCTACAATAATTAACTTTGATAAACATCTTAACTATATATTTAATTTGAGAAAAAAATAGACGCCCAGGAGAGAGATCTTTTCCCTTATTTGTTGTCACGTTATAAATCTGAAATGTTTTTTTATACATAACACTCGAATTCAAAATTTTATTTAAAAAATTTAAACTTAGTTCCACTCGAAACTTTGCTTCACATGTTGAACTTTAAGTACTTATTTTTGTTTGATTTAAAATTTTAGAATATATTTAGACTTTCTTTTTAGTTTAGCCAGTCAATGGAAAATTTAGAATATATTTATTCATTTTCAAATATGCATGTGTTTATTTGCAAATTGAAAAAATGTGCATCTTGCCATATTTTCACGTCAAATTGATGGAATAACGCAAAAGCTATTGTGTATATAGCTTGTAATCAGATATTGTTAGACGTAGAATCAAATGTGTAGATATAATATGTTTAGTTTAATTTTTTTTTTCGAAGAGATATGTTTAGTTTAATTTAAATTTAAAAATATTTTTTTAAAAAAATAAACTAAACCAAACACGTATTAAGTGAGATTATTAATAACAGTCCAGTATAATTTAAAAACCGTAGTGTTTGAGATACCCCTTTTTTTATGATGACATCAATATTTTTTTTTATAAAATATCAACATTAGATTATGAATATAATTTTTTTAAGGACTCTTTTGAAAAGTATTTGACAAAAAAATTTAATTATTTAATAAGGTGTTGAATATTGTATTTTTTGGGGAAAGAAACGATAGTATCATGAGTTGATCAAATAATTGGTCAAATATTTTAAACATGATTCACGAATGTCAGTGTTCGTCTCCTTGAAAGTTCAGTCATACACAATTACATTATTAATACCTAATAATTGATGTTATATTTAAAATTACATATAAGTAAATTAAATTATTTTATACTTACCAAATATATGGATCAAATAGTGCGAGGTTGTTACAACTTAATTATTAATCTTATATTTAAATTTTAAGTATTCACTTGTGTTTAGTACTCCAAAGGAAAATTTTATAATATATAATAATCTTACTCAGTTCAAATAATATTTAACTTTTATGGAGAATATGTATTTTATGTCAAAAAATAAAAACAAAACGTTTATTTTACAGTTTTTTTTTAATATTTTATATAAAAACATTTTCAAATTAAGTAGGATAATAAAGTTCTCCTACTTTAAATGTATGTTTAAATACATTGTTGATTTTCTTATTTTATAAAACCTGAATTTTTTG
>PYAF01001787.1:577421-616566 GCA_007407185.1 Glycine tomentella
TTCTCTTATTTTAAAATAATGATATTTAGTCTTTTCATTTTGTAAAATCTTTAATTTTGGTTCTTCCATTAAATTTAAACGGTTAACCGCTAAGAAATAATTAATTTATATGATCCAAATTTAATGACATGAAATTATTTATTTAATTCACGTCATAATTGATATTCATATTTTAATGATTAATATTTTTAATTTGATGGAATGATCAAAATCGTAAATTTTAAAATTTGAAAATTAAATGTATTTATTTTAAAATAAAAAATAAAAAATACATTATTAAAAAAATAGAGGACCAAATTTTTTAAACTAAGTCTTTAATGTATTTCTTTTCAACACATGCGTACACCTACAATGTCCCTATTATTATTTTTATTCTTAAAATAAAAATACAAAAACGTTTCATTCTAGTTATTATTATTACTATTATTAAAATAGAATTATAAGAATATCCAATTCTAGTTGCAAAGCTGTTCGTCCCTTTCGTCCCGCCACCAATCTGCTCAACAGGAGGGTGAGGAGGTGAATTTGACCTGCTTTTTAAAATTTGTCGGAAAAGCCAACCCATTTTATTTTTATTTTATAAGTTGGTGAGTCAAATTAGTTGAATAATAGAAATGAAATAAAATATTCTTTTTGAAAAAGAGTAAATGAAATGATAAGTAAAATGCGAATGTATACAAAGATTGACATTGTACTGAGTTTTTTATACTTAAAATTGGGAAATTAATTAAAAAAATTTAGTGTCTGGCAAGTTATTTTTAACTAGTTTTTTTATAGTATATTTGATTAATTTATGAACTTACATGGCCATAATAGAATCGTTAAAAAAAATCATATACTATTTGAAATTATATATATATATATATAGATAGGTTATCTGCTCACTAATAACTAGTTTTATTGAGCACTGTTAATTCAATACATTAATACTTTTTTTCTGAATGACAATAAATTAATACCTTTTAATTAAAGAAGTTAATGTTGCGTAAAGTGATGCATAACTTACGGTAAGTGTATCGATCGTTCAATTAATAATTTAGATAAGTAGAGTATTGTCTCCACGAGGATTGAGGCACCAAGACAATTGTAATTATTATCTTAAAATTGGAAGGAATATAAATAGAAAGAAATTTGGTTTGAATTTGTTGTGATTTAGAATATATTGAAAACAGAATTAAATTTGAATTAAAATGAAAGTTATGCAGATTGAAGAATAATTGCGTTAAAAACACAAACACCTTTGATCCCTACTTGATTAATTGGATTTATAATTAATTTCAATTATTATATTACTCAAAGATATACCTTCATTAATTGGTTAAACCCAGATTCCTCCTCGATCTTTTTAACCCTTTAATCCTAATTAAGTGTTCTAATCCCTTAGTAATCCCCTTTCAGATTAAGCTTTAAGCTGGCATATGAAAACTTTGCAATCCTTCATCCCTATCCCTAGGTAATGTCAAACTGTCTCTTTATCGCTTTCAGAAACTAAAACCCCAATATCCCTATTGTGAATCAAAGCCCTTTGTACCTCTAATAGAGTGATCAATTCTATCAATGGAATGTAAAAGTGAAGAACAAGATAAAGAGAAGCAATCATAACAACATTCATTATTCATCAATCCAATTCACACAAGAGTTCACATTGGCTTTTGGCCTTTACCACAATCAAGGAGGAATTAGCTAGACATAATTATGTCTAACTCAATACATGAATGAAGAAGGAGATGAGTAGAATACAAATGAGAATAGTAATCAAACCCTGAAATCTTGATCTTCTTCTCAATCTTCGCTTCTTTAGCCTCCGTATGTGTTTAATTGTGTTTCTAAGAGTCTCTGCATATGAAAAAGTGTCCGTGGCTTCTTTATTTATAGATAGGCTATCAAAACCCTAAGAGCTTATCTCCTCATCTTATCTTTAAGCCTAATTTTGAATTTCCCGTAGCGTCCGCGCTGTTAGCGTCAATTTCACGCGGATTGCGTGGACTTCCAGAGCTCGCGGCGCAAATGGCGCTATTTTGGCGCGAATCGTGTGAAGATACCGAATGAATGGTGCGGATCGCGTAAATATGGCGCAACTTGCGTGGACTTCCAGAGCTCGAGGCGCGAATGGCGCGGATTCTCGCGCGATTGGCGTGGACTGCACTTTTCCAATTGCTTCTTTTCTTCTTATCTTCTCCCTTTTATTGCTCCTAAATAACAAAATAAAAATAATTAATAATAAAACTAATGATAAGATAATTTATATCTATTTAAAGCCTTTATTTGATATTTTATCTTTAATTTCTTAATTATTTTATCCTAAAAACTACTATATCTTATCAACTTATCAGTTAACATTTAGGTTTTAACTAAATTTTTAATAAATTCTGTGAAACATAAAATTTAACTTTTGTTTTACATATATATGATTGTAAGAAATATCTCCCATGATTAAGCAAAAGACTAATCTCTTTCACGAGTTTTGAAGGGGCACAAAAATGAGATGTCACTTCTTAACTAGATTTATATATATATATATATATATATATATATATATATATGTATATATATATATATATATATATAAACAAAAGTCCAAATTTGAATCCTTGATCACTATTTGTAACTCAATCTGTCAAAAGATAATGAATTGACCTGACAAATCAAACGTGATTTGCCAATACTAGCCATAAATTTATTGGCTATTTCAAAATGTGAAATATTTATAACCAATAAATCTGTACGTGACTGATTTCATAATTTGATCACTAACAAATTCTTGTGCAAAGTAACACAATTATTGCCAAGTTAAAATCAGTCAAAGAACAACAATTTTTCCTGCATATATTGGAGCAAATCCAACATTTTCTGATGATTCATTTTATGTTCTGATCTTGACAGTAAAGTCAGTGTAGTGTAATTGAGATAAAATGGATTCTTAGGTTGTATTTTTATGATACTTTAAAAGTTATTTTAAAAATACTTCTCATAAAATATCTATGTGAGAATATGAAAATAATTAATAACAATCATTAAATTATGATTAAAAATAATAGAAGTTGAAATTAAAATATTTAAAAATTAAAATTTAATATAATTATTAAATCTCCAAAAGATTCACCAAACAAATCACGTTTTAAAATATATCAATTATTGTTAACCCATCATCATCACCATGACTGTCATCACTTCCGTCGTCATGACCATAGACATCGTTGCCTCCATCACCAACAACGATGATGACGACGACAGCAACAACAAAGGTCATGATGATAAAGGTGATAAAACGACAATTAATGACGATGGTGATGACTTCAACATTGATCGTAGTGATGACAATGACTATCATGAAGGTGATGAATTAATCAAAATATTTTAGAAAGATAATTGATATTTTTATAGATTTGTTTGTTATTTAACTAATCTTTTAGAAATTTGATGATATATTAGATTTAAATTTTAAATGGATGATATTATATATATATATAATTTCATTGGTAAGATTATGAGTAAATCACCAATATTGTCCATTTTCTTAAGTGGTTCTTAAAGTAATTAAACTATCCAAGAAATTCTTGAAACATTGAACATCCATCACAATACACGGCAGGATTGGTAATACTTCTAGGATCACCCGCATACATATATAGTACATAAAATTGGCACAAGACATTCATGCTACATATTAAAACCATGTATGCCAAATTCAGCCCCTAATTAATACAGACCAATCAGGCAAAACTAAAGCATGGACATAAATGTAGAGCAACCACTTTTGGCTCTAAGAAATTTGCTTTGCCTTCAACATAACAGCAAGACACTCACTAATCCTTAGAAATGGGGAAAAGGCATGCATATACCCTTATTAAATGTAACACACTAGTAATAACTGTAGAATCTAGATGTCAACCCACAAGTGAAGAACATTTGGGTGGTGCATCTCATTAAAAAAGCCTAAATACATAAACTAGGTAGTAAGTTATGAAGCACCTTTAAATATATAAGGTAATAATTAGTTGCTGCTGCTGCTCAGCATCTCCAAGTTGAAACTGTGATGAGTTCTTTCCTCTGCCAGCATAGAGCAAGAGATGAGTACTTTCTCTCCAATTGAAATCCCCTTACAGGTGCCTTCTGCACTAAACCCTCAGCTTGAGCTTCTGTGAAATTGCTAAATGTGAATGGAGAGAAGCCATATTGCAGAAACATGTTCCTCCAAGTAGGTAATTTTTCCTGCGAACGGAGGGGACTTAATATGATCTTCTTAATGGCTGGAAGGATGAAATGCTTCTCAATCTTTTGGAGGACATCTAGGTTCACATTCACAGCATCAAGTGATTCAAGCAAGGCTGAGTAAAAGTGAAGAGCATGGACTACATTGGAGGAAAATGGTACATCAATTCTGTCGAAATTTCGATCTAGAGTGACCACAACTTTTGGCCTAAGCTGCTTTACAAAGTGAAGGACTGACGGAAACAACGATGGGTGGTTTGTGAAACAAGAAAGTGGCATGTACACAGCAATTGCCTCATTATCATAGAATTGGACAGAAAGTGGACATGAAGGAGTGTTCAATGATTCAATGCTTAAAACATTGAGCTCAAAAGACATGTTGAAGTCTTTCGCAAATTGGTTCAACTCTTCTTGAGCGATATTGAGCTCAAACCCATCACAAGTGAGGGGTGATACAATGGCAGTGACTTTGAGCGAAGTCACGCCCCTACTCCTCAGGGCAAGCACTTGCATAAGAGAAGACCATTGCACTCCAAGCCCGATATCAAAATCGATAATGTGAATTCGATCAAACCTTTCCACAGCTTCAATGATTGGTTGATTACTAGTGAAGTTGGCAAACTGAACAACAGGTGATATCTCAGAAAAGGACTTATATGCTCCAATTTTGAATATGGAACTGATGGTTGAGAAGGCCAAGGCATTGTTTACATTTGAATGAAGCAGTGACATCAAGGCCTCCTTCATGTAGAAAGCAGCCCTTTGAAAAGGCTTACCAATTGAGGAGAGCTGGTGATTGAGCCGCGCCAATATCCCTTGCGCTTGAACCGGATTACCAGCTTCTATCAGCTCAGCAGTTTTGTATAGCTGGTCAAATATAGCCTGCTGAAGCTGGTGGCTTGCATCTTCTCCGGTGGAACTCACCTTCTGCTGTTTAGCAGAAGGCACAACCTGTGGTTGCATATGGTGAGGAAACAATGGAAGCTGTGTGTGTTGCCTCATATCAAAACCCTCTTGCCCCGAGTCCAAAAGGGGCAACCTTGGAGCCTGATAACTGTGCCCTACAGGTTCAAAAACCGGGCGTTTTGCCTGATTCTGAGAGAAAACTTGCTGCTCCTGCAATTGGGGGTACATCATTGGCACAAAGAAAGAAGGGTTATCAGAGAATTGGACTTGATTCTGGTTCAACACAAACTGGGGGTTGATGACCTGAGGCTTCTCGTCAACCTCTCCAACCACTTGCTGCTGCTGCTGAGAATTAAACCCACCAAGAGATGTTGAAAACAACAAAGGACTGTTACCAGAAACAGAAAACATTGATTCTCCAACAGACAAAAAACCAGCCTTATCATTGTGGCCACCTATATTCTCAGCAATGAAAGGGAAACCAGGGTAATTATTATTCCCTGAAGGGTCAACAACACTTACCATATTCAACCCTTGATCCACAACACCAAACCCTGCATTGAAATCAACACTTTGTTGAGAACTACCCTGGAAGAGCTTGCTCAACCCTGCAGAAGGGTCTTCAGCATCTCCCATGATTAGTCTCAGAATGGATTGATCTTGACACTCCCACTCCTCCATCATTCTCACAACACCACCACCACATTTTTCAGGTGAAGTTTCCAATGCTGCCTGAGAAACTGTTGGAGTGTAACAAATGATGTTGTTATTGGTTGAGCCACCTTTGCTTATGGTGTTGCTGCTGCCAAGGGAAGAGGACACAGTGGAAGAGTTAGGGCTTCTTCTGGTGTCAAGAACTGAGGTGGGCTCAGAGCTTCTTCCCACATAGCAATAGTCCTTTTTGTCTATGGTCCACTTTGGTTGTGGATTATGCAAAAGCACTGAAAATGAATCTGAAGCTGAAGAGAAATCCAACACTCCCTTCCCTTGAAACTCTTCATCAAAAGGAAAGGGCATGGCCTTCATCTAAGAAAGTTAACTATTAAGGGTATCCAGTGCCCCCCACAAAACCACTCCAGTTTCTTCAAAAAAGTTAGCACCTTTGGCTCAAAACCGGTTTTTGAACAAATGGGGTTGGCTCACAAAAACCAGAAACAAACAAGACTTGGAAAAAAGGAAGCAAAAACTGAGATGCTAAAGTTTAGAAAGGTGGAATTTTGGACTGCAAGAAGAAGGCTCGGAATTTTGGTGGGATATTCAAAATTGTTGAACTCACAAAGAGGGTTCCAAAGATGAAAACTTGAGCACCCATAAAGCTTGTATTTTTCTTTCTGGATCTGTGGCTTATTATTATTCTCCAAACAGTTGCAGTGAAGGAAGAGAGCCATGAGTTTGTTGCTTGTCTTTAAAAAAACAAGAAGCACACACTAACTTGAACAAACACCCTTAAAGCTTGTCCTTTTCTTTCTGGATCCGTGGCTTATTAAGCTCCAAATAGTTGTTGAACGAAGCCATGAATGTGATTCTTTGTTGCTTATGTTTTCTGTGGGAAAACACTCTTTGTTACTTGTTGTGTTTTCTGGGATGGAAGGCTCTCTCTCTCTATCACTGTTTCTACTTTAGTTTTTAACTTCTTTTAGTTTATGTTGTCTGCACAGTAATTTTTCCTCCGGTTGGTATTGTTGCTTTCACCTCAATGCTCTTTCCCCAGTCTCAGATGTAGCGCGTGATCAATAGATAATTCTCCTTTATTTTTATTTTATTCAAAAAAAATTAGGTGAATTGGATTTATAAAACTCATTAAAATTAAGATATGACTCAAGATTCAATTAAATAAACAGGATTTTATTGATTATTCACCAATAAAATTTTCATACAAACAATAAAATTTGAACTCATATATAATAAAATATAAATATAATTTTTATCAACTAGATAAATATTTGTTAACATATATCTTTACTCTTCTAAGCCTTTCTTGTGTCCACTGCATTGCAGAGGGTGTCAATTTCCACTTATCCCAGTATCATGGCGCGTCCAGTATCATATGATATTTTGAATTGGTCAATTGTCTGAGCTTGGAATCAGGATAACTAATTTTAAAATAGTATTTGATTTGATAAATAGGTTAAAATAAAATGAAATATAACATATTTGATATATTTAATGTTTATTGTGTTGTAAAATTAAAATAAGATATAAAGTTACATAAAACACATACATTTTAATTTTAATATTATATATGTTTCAATTGTAAATGTCCCAGCATGGATCATAGAGTTCATTAACTTGTTTTTTTTCACTCGTGATATTGGAATTCAATCTTTTCTGGTTGTGACTTGTGAGTAGGTGTACTACCTGTGACGCTTTAATCAATGAAGGGGTTAACAAGTAGTGATGGATGGGTAGGTAGAATTGGATTATTATACTTTCTAGGTGAAATCCCTTTATACTGCATGGTATCGTATTAAAATAAAGTAATAATATCCCTAACAAGTAAGAAAAGATTAAGGGCATTGTTTTATGGGAATAGAGTAGTTACTCGAATTCCTTTTGAGATTTAAGATAAATTTATTATCTAAATTTTGCAATGAAATTGAGAAAATATCATGGTCCAGAAAAATTGCTGTTTAATAAGCCAACTTAGAATTGTAGGCAATATATCATATATGTTGCTATGCTATTGCATGCTATCATTTGGTAGCAAGACATCATTATGGTTTGCTATGGTATTGTGTTTCTTGTGCTAACACCTCAGGACAATGTTAGGTTTCCACCCTAGGTCGTCCGCGGGCATGGGTGTCTTTTTATGGCATATAATTTGGCTTAGAAGAATAGAAATGGAGAGGAAAGAAATTTAAATAATAATGTATTTTAAAAAAAATAACTTATAAAAGTGATGATTCAAATTTTTATTATTTTTTACTTTTTTCCATTCAAGTTTTAATTTGTTCTTGCCTCTTTTGCTCTCTTTATCATTCCAAACACATAATTGTGGTCTGTTTGTTTTAAAAGTAAAAAGGAAAAAATGATTGTGGATAGAGGAAAAACACCACAAAGTTCATTATTTCCATGATTTGGAAGCTCTTGTTTTTTTTTTTCATCGACAAAGAATGTATATTTTATATAGAGTACAAGAGGAAACCAAACTCATACAGAACACTAACGTTATATACTAGAAGATAGTTAATGCACTGCTTTTATACACAAGAAAGGATTCACAAACCAAACAAACAAAAAAGTAAAAAATAACACCATTCATCTCAACTATTAACCATGACCACGATCTAAATTTAATAAGGTGAAACATTTATGGTGCATTATCTTGAAAGATAATATTATTTCCATGCAATCATATAGACCATTGTGTGACAACCCACACCAAGCCAATTATTTTTTACCCTTTTATAGCACACCAATGTTGTGAAAAATTGTTCCTACAATCATAGGGCATCACGACTTGAAACCCAAGGCATTTGTAACATAGTTTCATATATATGAATGAGAAGGAGCATGTGAACATATGATGAGTAGTTGTTTCTTCCTCTAGGCAGCAAAAAGGACATCAAGTATCATTGTTATTCAACACTATTTCTTTTTATTAAGTTCTCTTTAATTTGTTTGCATCATGTCTCTTGCAATTTGAATTTGGGACTAGCTCATCCTACAAAATCAATTTTTAATATTTTTATCATATCACTAATTTATGTGTGATCTCCAACACATACACTCATGTCAAGGGATACCTGCCACAACTAAAATGGGCAAGAGGTGATCACAATTACGATGACTTTCCAACACTATGCCACATGCTCAAAGATACCCGCTTGGAACGTGGAAAATGCATATGACCGCCAATTGATTTATGATAGGTTTTGATGTCATTTTACAAATTATTTTTGAGCTTAACTCAATCCTACACAAATTACTTTTAAGGTGAGGGTTGTTTGATAAATCGTATTTTGTATGCATTGGGATACAAGTTTTTGCCCTCAATTAGTTTATTTTATGTAAACTATTTTAGTAGAAGTCGCGTTTTTGAATTATGTGTGTAACAGGAAGGCCCCCAACAGAATAAACATGAAAATAACTAAAAAAAATGATGATTTGGAGAATATGTGGACATCTCCTGAAGAGCACACCCATGTTTTATTCAGAACACTCATGCTATTTTTAGAACGACCATGCTCTTTTTAGCACAATCATGTTCAGTTTAGAACACTCAGAGCTATAACAGAATGATCGTTCTCAATTTCTAGTTAAATTCCAAACAATGTTACAACTTCTTGAGAACAGTTGGGCTCTTAAGAGCACGATCGTGTTGCTTCTCAAATTTGATTTTCAAAGTTGTCCGCCAAAACAAAGCAATCATGCTCTTTAACAACATGGTCGTGTTCTTGTCTGTGTTAGTTACATTTTATTTTATAAAAGGGGAAATTGGGTGAGGGATTTTTATTCTTTTTCTCTATTCACAAAAATTGGAACATGATGAGTGAGCTAGGTATAGTGTGGGAGCTTTGTTGGATTGGAGAGAACGTGAGAAGAATTAAGGAGGCTCTAACATGTAATTTCTCTTATCTTTCTCATGGATTGAACACAATTCCTTCAACTATTGATAAAAGACCAAATTGTTAATTTATTGTGAATTGAATTATTACGGGAATACAACTAGTGTTTTGGGTATGATATCGAAATTTAGGTCCATTATTACTTCGCTCATTAGCGATCATATTTTACGCATTAAAGTGAGAGAGAAAAAATAATTTGATATTATTTGGTTGAATAGAGAAATATAAAATAGTAAAAATATGTCTGGAATCCACTAAAAATATCTCTCCTTTGTGAAAAAAAGAAGAGAGGAATGAGAAATTAAAAAAATGAAAGCTATAAAAAAATTACAATTTTAACTTTGTGATTTCTTCTCTATCCCACAAAATCTAGATATAGTAAGAATAAATATGTATTTATAAGAAAAAATTATTTTCTTTTTCTTTAATATTCAATCAAACATGTGGGAAAATCTAGTGACTAATGCCCCCAGGTTATGACTTATGGCTAGGTCATCACGTTATATAAATCCTTGATAAGCATAAGCCTAACTTGTTTCCAAAAATATAAATAATAAACACCCACTGTTAGGATGCATGCATCCTCTCTTATTTCTTAATCTGTATTTGACTTTATTAGTCGTCTATCATCTTCATCTTCTATTATCTAAACTTTTCACTTACACGTTGAACTTGAAACCTTCGTCATTCTAATATTAGTATTGTGCGCTATAAAAAAATTGAAATAAAAAAGTGTGGAAACACCAATGGAAGCCCAATAAAATACTGCAAGACATGTAACAATGTCAAAGACACAATTATATCAGACAAACCTTCATTAAATTAAATTCAAATATTAAAATCTCAATTGTTATCTATAAAATTTAAAATAATGTGTGTTGACACTCGTATTCCAAATGAGGACTATTTTCTTTTATTACAATTGTATACGCTTGCGTCACAAACTAATATTATTGTCCTTTTTACAAACATAAATTAATATGATTTATAATTACCTAAGTTTACCCATCCATAATTTTTATTAAAAATTTAAATATATGAATTAAAAATGGTATAGAATTTTACTAAATCTTATTTAAAATATAATTTATCAATAAATAAACTATTATGTTTAGGATTACCTTCTTCTCTCTCTCTCTCTCTCTCTCTCTCTATATATATATATATATATATATATATTACAAAAATTGAATTATTCATATAGATATTTGAATTATAGTATAATATATTATAATATTTGATGTATTAGTAATATATTGATTTTTTATATCAATATCATTTGCTTGTTAGTAAACTATATCATATTGTTAGTTTAACTAATAATACTTATATTGGCAACTTAATTTCTCCTAAATGAAAGTTATATCTTTTCAATGCCAAATTATTAAGATATGTTAGATTATTAGTACATGATAATTTGTTAGTTAAATTTGTTGGTGCCATTTTGCTTCATTAATTCAGCTTGCCCTAATAATATCTATGAGGTGGTTGCTATCAGATCATCCCGTGATCTAAAAGTGGCGGTCTGTACGTCACGGAGGCACCCATTAGTCCATTTTCTAGGCCAAACCTTCTTTCACCATCCCATGTGGTCCAAATTAATTAACTGAATATTATTTTTTTTTCGTATTATTTTAATCGTAACATGCTTGCCCTCTCTGTTTTCAGATGCAAAAAAAAAAAAAAAAAAAACCCAAAATAAACAAGGGAAATAGAAATGTCGAACCGAAAAAATGAAATTAAAATAAAATAATAAAGTTATGATCATGTTATAGGGAAAGGCACTAATTATATATATCTTGTATAAATATATTAAAAAGTGTTGTTGAGGTCGGCTATGGATATTAGAGATGATGGTTTTTATTATACTATACATATCGATGACTTCCATGTTGCCCTCTAATCATGGGGATGTCAACTTAAAGATTGTTAAATATATAAATATATAAATTCATGCAATAAAATGACGTTTCCGGGTTAAATAAAATATTACCATTATATTGAATGTGTAGAAGTAGGCTTTTTTTTATGAAATTGCTTGAGGTGTGAGGTGTCTTAAGAAGAGAGAAAAGAACATAACAGAAACACATACGTACCCTTTAGCCAACAAACAAAGAAAAAAGAAAATGCGAGAGAGAGAGAGAGAGAGAGAGAGGGAAAAATATTTGAAAGCAATGAATTAAAAATTCAAGTAGGGAAAGAGTGGGAAGCAAAGGGTTTTAGGCAACTTTACACTTCATACGGGAGAAGTTAGAAGTAGGAGTTGTTATTGTTATGTAATGTAATGTTATTAGGCTTCACATGGGGGAACGTAGATTATATAAATTAAATAAATTACTATAAGGCTTGGCCCTGACATGTCCAAATCATAGTTTCCATAAAGAATTCACAAGAAACCTAAGCATGTCCCCCTTCTTTCCTGCCACATTGATATGTGAGCAATTTCAATTTTGTCTAAGACAACCAAAGTACTCAATTTTTTTTTTCTTTTTTAAGTTCCTATCATGCCATAGCGTTTTCCATTATTGTTGCCCCACCCTTCAAAGATCAAACATCTTCATGTTCATGTTCAATTATTCATGGGGGAAGTACATTGAATGGAAAGTGATGGACATTGACTGTGCAATTGGGGTTTGGCCCTTTGCACTTTTAGACAAAATCCCTTTGAGCTCCCAATGGAGTATGGTGAAAATTATGCCCCATGCATGATGAGAGAGTAACTTACTTGGACAATAGAACACGTCAAATAATAAGGCTGTGAGGTAAGGATGTTGAAGCATGATAGTGGAAAAAAAAGTGTATAAAAACAACTTAGCAAAGCAAAAGTTCAGAAAGTATGTCTCACTTGTAAAGGAATTGGGTTTCTATCTCCCGCAATATTATTTTCAGATATTAACTAACTACTACATGATATATGGTGTTTCTTTCAAGTAATGTAAAACAAAACTATTATATAGAAACCTTGACAATTAAGTCAGTCATGTTCCTTTATGGAAAACCATTGTTTAATTTAGGTCCTGCATTCATTGTTTCCATATTCTATTACTGGTTACATACCTAATTATTATTCTACTTAAATAAAAGTAAAACAAACTAATTAATTTGTGAAAAATATTGCTGCATCAGGGAATTACTTACTTTTTTTATTTGTTTTTTGCTACGGCGTTTGAGATTTTTTTATATAATTAACATGAAATATTGTACTATTTTTTTTCCTAATCATAACATTAATTTTGCATTAGTTCAAGATATTTTTTCACCAACTCGTACTAAGCTTAATAAGATATAATAAATTTAGAGTTTAATTTGTATGTAACGTGAGTGTAAACCAATAAAAAATCATAGTTGGTATGATTTTTAAGATTATAAATATAAAAATTAATAAACTTATTTTAGATGATAATTTGTAATTAAATAATAATATAAATAAATTTTATACTGTAACATAATCCAGAAACCTATTAAAAAGGAAAGGGTGCTAATCTTTTTTCTTTTTTTTTAATTGTTTAAATGTCTAATTTTTAAAAGGCTTGAATATATTTTTGATCCCTATAAATTAGTTTTTTTTTTCATTTTTGGTCTTAGTAAAATTATTTTTTTAATTTTAATCCTTGTCAATTGACATTTTTCCAATTTTGATCCTTATAAAATATTTTACTCATTTTTAGTCCCTATAAGTGTGTATTTTTTCAATTATTCATGTAAGATTCTAAAATTTTCATTTATAATCCTAATAAATTTGAATTTAAAGAAATCAAAATTGAAAAGGTGCAAACTTACATAAATTATAAATGAGCTAAATATCTTACAAGGAAAAATGGAAAAGATTCCAACTTACATAGACTGTATATGAGAAGTGGAGTGGAACTCGGGTTCTGCAGGCTGTCCTAGTATATAGATTATTATTTTCATAAGTATTTAGCATTTAATTAACTAAATAATTGTAACTATTTAAACGTTAAAAAACTTAAAGTGCAAAATCAATAAATAGCTTCTTTATACCCCCCCCCCCATCTCTGTATATAATATGTACATACAATTTAAGGGAAAAAAAAAAAAATATATATATATATATATATATATATATATATAAACGTTTAAAAGCGTGTCTTATTGTAACTATATGTTGCATAAAATGTCTCTTATGGCAAATATTTAAATAGTTAGCCGTGCCTCAGGGAGGGAGCAACCAACTGATTCATTTGCATGTGATTTACGGACACCAACACATGTCATCACTTTACAAAGGGAATGTTTTTTTATTTAGTGACGATACCAGTAGCACACAAATTTGGTTGAATGTAAATTATTATAACAATGTTAATTAAAAAACTATCTATTTTTGCATTGCACATAATATATATTAATGTACGCTGTAAATAACACAAATAATATAACACATAAGGACTAATGTCTTAAAAAAAAAAAACATGAGTGGAGCGAGGACCGTGTTTGAGAGAGGAGGCAATAGGGGGACCAAGGATCAAAGACGAAATGTTAGTATAGGGTAACACAACAGGATCTCGACATTCTATTTTTTGCAATTTTCGGATACATATGGGAGCAAGATCTCTTGAAGGTGTGTTTTGACAATGGGGTAAGGTCTGTGAAGTTACTATAGCCAAGAAGAAGAACAAATGGGGGCGCGCATAGATTTGGATTTGCATGCTTCAAGGATGTAGGAAACATGAAGATGCACGTGAACAACCCTAGGTATAAGAGATATTAGCAAGGAGGAGGGGAGAACAAGTATGTGGGAGACAGCAATAAGGGTAAACAAATTAGCCATGGAGAACATGTCTTTGGTTACC
Source organism: Glycine tomentella (assembly GCA_007407185.1). Classification (NCBI taxonomy): domain Eukaryota; kingdom Viridiplantae; phylum Streptophyta; class Magnoliopsida; order Fabales; family Fabaceae; genus Glycine; species Glycine tomentella. The sequence continues at coordinate 591,919 of PYAF01001787.1, forward strand.
AACTCAGAGATAAGAGACAATATGCCTAAGTGGTAAAAGGATGGAAGCAACAATAAAATCAAAGCATGGCAACGGGGGAAAAAGGAGGACAAACAGACGCAGGATGTAGATTGGAAGGGATGTTGGGTGGGAACTCTAAAGAACGTGACCTTAATTGACAAAATCCATCAGGTAAGTTTCCTAACTTGTACGGGGGAAATTGGACTAAAATGTCTTGGGGGATGACTTGGTTTTAGTGGTGGTGGTGATCATACATACTAGAAAAAGGCAGGGGAAGAGGGGCTCTGGTACATATTTCAATCACTAGAGAAATGGAACCTGAAACTTGTCCCTGGTAACCGATTGACTTGGATTTGTTGTATGAGTGAAATGGAAGTACATAAAGAAGGCTATTGTGAAGGAAAGTGGTGCAATTTGTGTATATTTAAGAGACCAAAAAGAAACAATAAAAAGGGAGATGTGTCAAGCAATATGGGGGGAGTGTGAAGTTGAATGGATTATGCAACCAACTATTAACATTGCAGGAGCACTCTTATGTCTTTGGAACAACAATTTATTTGTTGCTAGAAATTTGTTTCAAGGATGTGGATTTATTGGAGTAGAGGGAACTTTGAAGGAAGGGGGACATGATGTTATTTTACTCTCATTGTGACTTGAAAGCAAAGAAGAGGCAATGGGAAGCTTTGAAAAGTGTAAGGAAACTAGTAGGGAGTCTTTATAGTTTATCATTGGAGATTACAATTGCATTAGGAGGTCTTGTGAGAGACAGGGGGGGCTTAGTAGACTATGGTAGTGGTGAAAGGAGGGGATTTAACAAATTTATAGTCGACATGGAGTTAAAAGACATTTCATTGGTGAGTTAAAAATTTACTTGGTACCAACCAAATGGAAAACAAGGTGTAGGGTTGCTAGATGTTTGGTGTCAAGAGATTGGATTGCTATGTGGCCCAAGAGTTCCCAAAATGTGTTGGATAGAAACATATCAGACTATTGTCCAATATTGTTGAAGGATGTCAATGTAGATTGGGGACTTAAACCTTTTAGGAACCTAGATTGTTGGTTTGAAGACAAACAATATGGAAAATTGGTGGTGGATACTTGGTCAAATCTTCATAGGCATGGGAAAGGGGATTTCATCCTTAAGGAGAAATTGAAGGGGCTAAAAGGAAGCCTCAAAAAGTGGAACCGAACTCACTTTGAAATATCAACAATAACATTGCTACAATTGAAAGAGAGTTGAATGACTGGGAGAAAAAAGAGTGGGTTGTTTGAAGAGAAGATAAATACTTGGAGGGGCTTTCAAGATGAATTTTGGAAGAATGTGGTGTATAATGAATCACTACTAAAACAAAAATCAAGATCTAAGTGGTTCAAGAAGGGGGATAACAACTCAAAATATTTCCAAATCATGGTAATTAGAGAACAACAATTTCATCTTATTGATTTTTACAAAACTCATTCAATTCCAAAATTTCAACTTATCCAAGCACTATCTAGTATAAAATTTGTTTTGTTGAAAGAGACAAAATCCACTCCTATGATCTCTTTTTCTAGCAGGAATCATACTTTGACTGTCGATTGAAAATATTCTTGGTGAAAACAAAAAAAAAAACTATAAAAAAATTTATTTCTAACAAAAAGTTAAATGTTTTATTCAGATGTAATATTTTGTATTAATTGGTATGTATATATAAGTAAAAAAAATGTCTAGTATGTAATAAAATGTATCATTATAATAAAATTGTGTCTATTTTTGTAATGTAATATATGTTTATAATGCTTCTATATAAAGTGTCTTTATCAACCTTTTTGCCTTGGGCCCATAATATATAAAAATTAGCCCATATTTTAAAACCAAAATCTAAAAAGACACGAATTTCTCTTATATCTATGTGCTCCGCCTTCAAAACCCTAGCCACAATCTTCAATTGCCATCTATTGAAGATGAGATTTTGAATCTTCGCAAAAACTCATTGTCATCTCAATATCACCCACAATTACTCATTCATTCTATATTATGGGAAGAAGCGTTCAACGATTTGTTATCTCTTAATCGTGACTCAACTTTAGGTTCTACACCCTTTATCTCTTCTTATTTTTTCTCAATTTGAATTCTTTTTTTTCTTGGTGCTATTTGAACTCATCGATTATTATATAATTTATTGAATTCGAATTGGTTTTCAAGTTCGATGTATTTCCAATTGTTACAACATCCGATTCCACAACATATTCACAGTTATTTTTAATTAAAAAAGCATGACAATGAAATAGAGAACAAACTTAGATGCTTATTGCTACCTTTTTTAATGTTAGAGAATAACTTAGTTAAGTTTCATTTGTTGCGAGCCTTGTTAAATAAATGCATTGATCTTTTGAATATTGATCTTTCTCATATAAAAGAGATATTGATTTTATATTCTTATGAATGTGAATCATTTGATTACATGTTCAAATGCATTAGCTTTTTACTTGCAAGAGAGTCACATTCCAATGGTGATGAAGATGGCTCATGACAGGTAATCAAGTGGTTTACAATGTGAATAATTTTTTCTATTAAAATTTTTGTTTTGTTTGGGTGGTTGATATTGATTTAGATGGAGAAAGTAGTGTTAGTAATCAACTAATTTTTTTACCTTTGGATAGTATAAAACTTATTGAAAATATGGTTTGTAATTAGGTAAAAGTACCATAAATTAAAAACTTAATGTTACTCTATTAAATTTGTTTGTGACTAGAGAAGTTGATTTAAGTTTTGGAGGCAAAGTAAGACTTTCAAGGGATGACATATGAATTGTCATTTCATTATGTGTGAAAATCTAATGACTTTTGTTTACTAATACCTTAATAATGTAGATTCTTTGGGTGTTAACAACAATTTGGTGTGAAACATTAATAAGGCTAATTTAATTTTTAAATATAGGTTACATATCTAAATTATTTTCCTATGTTATTATTTCTTTTTTCTATTGCTTTGAGCTGACATGGTTATACTATCTGCTTAGGATGAATTAGGATTAGTTAATGGCTCTATTATGCCTATATTTGTCACTTTTGGGTGAGTCGTATTCTTCAAGCAAATAATTAACTGCTCATAATTGTCTTTTACTGATCGATGTGACTTATTTTCTATTAATATTATAATATCATGGATGTCAAGTGCGACCTCCCTTATAGGTTATTTTTTTTCTATTGCTTTAGTCGAGCTTACATGGTTATACTCTATGCTTGGTATGAATTAGGACCAGTTAAGAGTTCTATTATGCTCGTATTTGTCACTTTTTGGTGAGCTTTATTCTTTAGACAAGTAATTATCCGCTTATAATTGTCTTTTACTTATTGGTGTGTCTTATTTTCTATTAATGTTATAATGTCATTAATGGCAAGTATGACCTCCATGATATTGCAATATGATATTAAGGTTATAATATCAAGGATGTCAAGTGTCACAACACATGCATTTGGTTGTTGTAACCTTAATAGTCTTAATAGGAAACATGATATGTCAATCAATAAGAGACAATTATAACCAATTAATTACTTACGAGAAGGATGAAGAATAAAGCCCACAAAAGTTTGGCAACAATGAGAATAATATAACCATAACGAATCTTAATTATTCTCAATCAAAGTGTAATATCATGTAAGCTAAAAGTAATCGAAAAATAAAGAAGTAATAATAATAACATAAAAAACAACTAAGATAGTTAATTATTTATTTAAAAGTTAAATTATCCTTATTGATGCTATGTCCCAAGTTGTTAGCACACAAAGGATCAACAATATTCAAGTATTTTCAAACAAAATGTTTCTTTGAGTTATTGATTGTTAGGCATAACACCATAGTAGGATTCATAAGCATTAAGAAATGGTTCATTAACTAACTGCTATGGTGTCATGCTTAGCAACCAATAACTTACATAAATCTTTTGTTTAAAAATAACTTCAATATTGGAGATCCTTTGTGTTCTAATTTCAATTTCAAATATAGGTTACATATCTTAATTCTTTTCCTCTGCTACTTTCTTTTTTTATTTTTCTATTGCTTTGAGTTGATATGGTTATACTATATGCTTAGGATGGATTAGGATTAGTTAAGGGTTATATTGTGCTCACATTTGTCACTTTTGGGTGAGCTTCATTCTTTAAACAAGTAATTAATTGCTCATAATTGTATTTTACTTATTGGTGTGTTTTATTTTCTTTAATGTTATAATATCACGAATGTCAAGTGTGACCTCCATGATATTACAATATAATATTAAGTCTATAATATCAAGGATTCCAAACATCACAACCTATGTGTTTGGTTGTTGTAGCCTTAATAGTCTTAATAGGAAACACGGCATGTCAATCAATAAGAGACAATTACGACCAATTAATTACTTACCTGAAGGATGAAGAATTAAACCCACAAAAAGGTGGCTACAATGAGAATAATAAAACCCTAACTAATCATACTCCATTTCTAGCAAAGTGTAATGCTGTGTAAACTAAAAGTAATAGAAAAATAAAAAAGTAATAATAGTAACATGAAAAATAGTTACTTATGTATTTAAAAGTTAAATTACCCTAATTGATGTTTCGTTCCGTAACAATCCGTATGCATCCGGTTCATTAACATTCAACTATGGCCATTAAGCGCAGTAATTATCTAAGGTAATTAATTCAGAAGTAGTAAACAAAATGACATTATCTCACGTCATTAACCACACCTATTGTATATAATATATGGTGAATTCTCATAATATACAATATATATGTATCAAACTGTACATACTCCCCTCAGGGTACAAAATAACAGGCACAATCAAAATAATTGAGCCAATGAGCTCTCAAAATCTATGCCTAAGGTTCACATAGAACCTATCCCTACGCGGGCCTCTTGCTCTAGGATCCACCCTCCGCTTCCTAAGAATCACCTGCAAAACATATAATCCTTAACAGGGGTGAGATAACAATCTCAGTAAATTCAGGATCCTTGGAGGTCTTTCCTCCCCCTCATTCACTTCCATGAAATAAAATATTAAAATTGGCATCATACACAATCCAGTCATCATGGCTCTCAAAACATATCACATGTATATCATAACACAGATACAACATATACATATAGATATATCATATTACTTGAGAAAGATCATCCGCAACGGGTACATTCTCCCAAGACTTACTCGGACATATATGGCACTTCTGAGAGAAGATCATCCGTGACGGGTACATTCCTCTCAGGTTTTATTACATATATTTATATTGACCACTTAGAGTTGTTCCACGTAATTTTGGCTCTAAGGAAAGTCCATATTTAGTCCATTCTACTAGCTAGAGAATCTCATCAATCACACCACACTATCACAATGTACATAATATACATGTTTTCAATAAAAAATAGTAACACACAATTTCAATATACATGCATCATGGCATACAATAATCATCACTCCCTCTGAGTATGGTGGAACACAGACAATGAAAACACTCCCAAGAATAAAGAGCTTACCTGCTCTGAGTGTTACAATGGCTCTCCCGACCTCATGGTCACACTCACCAGTAACCTCTGTATCACGCCCTACATAAAGGCATACGAGAATCAATCAATAACGGTTCTCAACCGTTAAAATGAACAGAAACATTATTCTTCTACATATAACCCTTTATTACTCTATCTCAAGTCTCTAAGGCTAGTCACTTAACTGGTGACTGACAGATCCTCACAAGGATCTATCTCAGCCTAATAAAGGTACTAGAGTCACTCTAAAACCCTGCATAAGCCAATTCAATGCTCTAACCAGACTATATATCCATGATTATCCAACTTGGCTGAAACAGTTATTCCAACACGTTTTCACTGTTTATTTAGCCTTCTGAACAACTTTTGTAAAACACTTAGGCTCATATTTATCATAGTGCCTTCCATTTAATCAACATTTTCCCTACTCATACATACTTCAGAGTCAAAATCAAACTTTATCAAAAGTCATGTTTCAAAGTTCAATATTCATCAGAACAACCTCCTGAGCATACTTTGCTAAAGAATCCAAGCCTAATTTCAGCTCTAACTCAAAAGGGTTAATATTCATCCCAAAAACAATTTCACAAATCAATTGGTAAAACTTGAGTTTCTTACCTTTAAATCGTTGAGGAAGGCTAAAGGATAACTTCTCTAAGCTTGAGTGTCCTTGAAACGCCTCATTTCCCTTCCAAATTTCAGCTTTGAGAAGTTCCCTAAAGAACTGGATTTCTCCAATTGATGGTTTTCTATAAGAATTGAGCTTGGAATCTAGCTCATAGAGGAGTTCTAATCAACTTTTTAGTTGAGTGAAAAGTGTTTAGATGAAGGATAGAGAAGATATGAAGCTTCTTTGGTCGTTAATGGCGGAAATGGCTAAAGGTGGGAAAGAATGAAGATTTTCTCTCCCAAAACGTTCAAATGACCCTTTTATAAAGCCATGCCCGTGTTCCCACGCTAATGGCGCCAGCAATTTTTTTTGTCTTTTTTGGAAATCATGGTTATTATACGTCCCAAGTTGTTGTTAGCACACAAAGGATCTATAATATGGAGGTATTTGAAAACAAAAGGTTTATCTAAGTTATATTTTGTTAAGTATAATGCTATAGTAGGACTCACAAGCATTAAGAAATTGTTCATTGAACATTTGTTATGGTGTAATGCTTAGTAACAAAGAACTTAGAGAAACCTTTTGTTTACAAATATCTTAATACTGTAAATCCTTTGAGTACTAACAACAACTTGGGATGAAGTATCAATAAGGGTAATTTAATTTTTAAATACATTGTTAGTTATCTTATTTAACTTTGTTACGATTATTTCTTCTTTATTTTTTGGTTGCTATGAGTTGACATAATTATAATCTATGCTTAGGATGAATCAACTGGCTTAAATACCCCTAGTTCTAGAAAGCACATGAGTTTGAAAACTATGTTGTTAAGGGTTCTATTATGCTCATATCTACTACTTTTTCGTGGGATTCATTCTCCAAACTTCAGGTACGTAATTAACTACTCATAATTGTGTTTTATTGATTGGTATGTTTTTTCCCCTATTAAGGCTATAATATCAAGGATGCCAAGTGTGACCCTTATGATATTGGAATATAATATTAAGGCTATTATATCAAGGAGGCCAAGTAGTAATAGTCTGTGTGCTTTTGGCAATTCCTCTTTGTCTTCCGTTATCTATTTATTATATGATTTTCCCTTCCTCTTTTGAGCCCTAGGTTGGGAGACCTAGGAATTTTAATTATTATACTTTATTAAGGGGTTTATTGTGTAAATTAACTAGTTAAAATGTAACTGAAGTGATTAGGAATTTATTGGTATGCTTTGGGATTGTTTGGAGGCCATGGATGGCCATTGAGAGTGTGGATTTGTGATTTTTGCAAAAGTTTGTAGGTCCGTAAAGCTTGTTGATGCATGCTAAGCACCATGAATTTCTTGGATTCAGGTTTGATGACTTGTGCTAAGCATAAGCTATGTGTGCTAAGTGTGAGTGCTCTGTAGGCTAAGCATTACCTTTGTATGTTAAGTGTAGGGACCTCTAGAGAGCAAGTTTGGAGCCCTTGCATTGGTGTGCTAAGCATGAGCGAGTGTGCTTAGCCTGAGGTTTTTGTGTGATAAGCACCTAATGGTTGTGCTAAGCATGAGACTCCTAGGGCAACCTAGTAAGTTTAACTCAGTTTCATTCATATATAATCAATGTTCTTATATTATAAGTGGCTGTTTGGGATAATATATGATTGTTGTGGAGTTTTCTTACATATGTTTAGTTAAAAAAATCATCCTATAACTCTAACATATTTATTATTAATTAAAATAATTTGTTGAGATTGTTTTCAAATAAAATTTTGATGGATTTCATCATTTCATGCAATATCATAGAGGGATCCAATAATTTTATAGTTGCCTCACCTATTTAGAATTAACTCCAGATAATAAAGAAATGATCTCACAATATCTAGTTGAGAAAAATATTTTCTAAGACACTTTTTAGGAAATTATAAATGATTTTAGATTTCACTTCTTACTTAATGAATATCCATTATCATCAAAATAAGTGTATTAGAAAATATATTATTAACATTTCATTTTTTTATGAGGATCCCATTGTCTTACAGTAGTAGGAATTATTAGGTATAACCATAAAAGAAGACGACGGTGACTAACCTTTCTAGGAATTCATAATATCTCAAGACTCTAATATTGGAGCACTGATTGACTTGAGTTGGAATGAATTTTATATATATCCCTCCTTTCACTTATTAAAACTTGAAGGCAATAAGGAAATTGAAACTCAACTGTAAATAAAAAGAAGAAAAATCAAAACTCCAAAACTTGAAGATTATAGACAATGTGCTAGACACCCCAAGCCTATTTTAGGTCATATCAGGTTAAAGGTTTTCTCCTGGAAGGCCTCTCTCCTCTTAATCATAGGACACACTCAATTGGTTAAGTCCATTGTCAATGACATGCTTTTATACTCCTTCCACATATATTTTTGGCCTAAGCAGCTCCTCAAGGAGGCGGACAAATGGATTCTTAACTTTGTATAGGCGGGTGATCTGGATCAGAAAAAAATTTGCATTGTTAACTAGAAGAGAGTATGCTCACTTTGTGAGGAAGGTGGGTTGGGCCTCAGAACTATCTCTAGCATCAACAAGGCTGCCTCCATCAAACTTTGCTAGAACTTCCTTTATTCTAAAGCTCAATGGATCAAGTCCCTTAGAGCGTGTTACCTTAAGAATAAGTGTATGGCCATTTCTTACAGAAAATCCTCTTTATGGCCCTTTCTTAAATGCAATATTCCTTATTTGTGCAAAAATCATCTTGGGTCATTGGTTCTAGTTGCTCTGCCAACTTCTAGAATGACCCTTGGTGCCTTGATACTCCCATCTCAGATTTTCTTGGTATTCCTCCCTCAACCAAAAAATATATCTCTTCTTCTCTGAGAGATTTTATTTCTAGAAATAATTGGTGCATTTCATATATCCTTTTTTCTAAAATTTCTCCTTTGGAATAGGCCATTCAAAATACCATATTTGTTCCTTCTCTCCATTAAGACAACCCTGTTTGGTGTGATGCTAATAATGATGATCTCACTTTCAAGATGGCTTATAACGTTATTTGTTCCCCTTCCAGTCCTACTCTCTGAGTGAAGTTAATCTAGTCTCCAGCTCTACTGCCATTTAGATCCTTTTTGGCTTGGAGAATTCTTCATGATAGGATGCCTACAGACAAAAAGTTAAGGCAACATGGCTTTGTTGTGCTCTCTATGTGGTTGCACTGAAGAAACCATTGGACATCTCTTATTCGATTGCACTTTTGCTTGTCATATCTGTTTGTGGCTAGAAAGTAAGATTTCCAAAACTTTGAATTTGTAGGATTGATAATCTCTTCTCAACATTCTTCTTCTTAGATAAAGTGGCCATGCTAAGGATGTCATCCTATCTCTCAAGCTTAATTCTCTTTGGGCCATATGGACCTGCCCCAATCAACTAAGGTTTGACAACAAAGTTGCTTCTTTCAATAAGGTTATCATTTCCATCTCTACTACCACCTTCATAGCAGGTTCTTCTTTGACGGGCAAGCTAAAGCATTATGTTGAAGAATTATCTATCCTCAAATCCTTCTTTGTCCCCATTCACCCCCAACTCGCAATTGGTTAAGTAGGTTGATTGGTTCCCTTCGGTGCTCAATAACATCAAGTGCAATACAAATGGTTCAGCCAAGGGTAGGGGTGGAAGTAGGCCAGGCCAGGCCAGGCTTTGGCGGGCCTAAGCCTGGCCTGTATCATTATGATTAAGCCTAAGTCTGGCTTGTTACCTGTTAAAAGTAATTTATTTAGGCCTGAGCCTGGCCTGTATAAAAGTCTGGCCTGGCCTGAAAGCCTGTATACAAGGCCCGATCAAACTAGAATAAATAATTTAAAGTAAAAAGTTAGCATGATATACATGTTTCTCTTATAAAATATAATTACCAAACATGATATTGTTCTAAAAAAATAAGTAACAAACCAAAAGTCCAGAACAAATAAAATTCATAACAAAAGTCTCATAAACATAAATATAAAAGTAATTCGTATGATAATATCAAATATGATCTCAAGCCACAAATTTAAAATTCATAACTAAAGTTTCAAAATCATAAACATAAAAAGAAGGTCTCAATTTTGAAATTACAAATCAAAAACAAAAACTCAAGTCTCAATCAAAAACATAAAAGTAACATAACTAATGATATCGAATAAAGTTTCAAATCTTCAGATTGACCAGCATTAAGAGTAAGACATCAAATCTTCAAATTGATCACTTTAAGTTGTTCATTCACCTACAATACAAGGATAAATTTTATTATTAAAAAAATCAAATAAGTTAAATAATTACAATAATGGACCATAAAATTCAAAAATATTAAACCTTTTTGTAGAAAATAAGAAACACTCACAATTAACCAAGAAGGGGGGTGAATTGGTTAAGTATAGATATTTAAAATTTTCTTGTTCAAAAATCAGAGTTAAAAATGCCCGTTGAATCTTTATCACAAAACTAAATGAATATCCTTATCCAAGTTCAATCCAAGACTTGTTATGCTTATAATTTAAACACACAGAAAACAGAGTTCAATCAGAAACAATAAAGAATGCAGTAATTAAAATAAGAAGCAAGATTTATACTGGTTCACCTCAAAACTTAGAGGCTACATCCAGTTTCTTCTACTCAACACTAGAGTAGAGTTCTACTATTGCAAATATATTTCTTACAAGATATTACAAACTTCTCTTTCTCAACCCTAGAAAAAGTTCAGTGATCTAAAACCCTATTAGACCCTTAGAAGCTACACCCAAACTGAGAAACCTACTCAGTTGTACATGGAAAAACCCTATCTCCCTTGCAAGAAAACCAACTTACAATATAACCAACAAAAACAGAGTTACTGTAGAAAAACGAAATACCCACAAAGATTTAGGAAAGAATTCACTTGATGATCCAAGATAGAAGTGCATATGAATGAGAAACCTCAGGTTGAATGTAATCTAAAGATGCAGAATCAATTCTTAAGCCTTTGTGACTGAGTAAGCTTGCTTCACTAACAATCTTAGTGACCCATCAATGAATCATTGGAAGCAAGATTCAAGAACCCAGAAGAAACCTTTGTGAACTCTTAGATGCCTTTAGAGAATGCTCAGAAATCGTAAAAAATCAACTCAGTAATGATCTCTCTTAGTTGTTAATTCAAAAAGGCAAAGGGTTCTATTTATAGTTGAAATCGTAACAGAGTTAATCGATTAAATGCGCTCCCCACGCTCCTGTAATCGATTAAAATTATTAATGCAGAATCAGATTTTCAACTAATGGTTAAGATAATCGATTAACCCGATGCGTAATCGATTAAATCAGTTTGAGCAAAAATACTGATAGTAAAGTGTAATCGATTACATCCAATTGTAATCGATTAAGTCAAACATATGCTAAAATCAATTTTATGAAGAATAATCGATTACATCCAGTGGTAATCGACTAATGCAGTCCTACACTTAAATCATGTTTGTGAAGAATAATCGATTACATCTAATGGTAATCGATTAAGGCAGAGTGACTAAGTTTATCCAATGAGCATGTAATCGATTACAACACCATGGTAATCGATTAAAGCAGTCACACGACCAAATTTCAAGTATGCTGAGTTGTGTGTAATCGATTAACCCGATAAGGTAATCGATTAAAGTGTTTATGCTTGGTTTTCCAGAAACCTTAAGAACAAAATAATCGATTAAGATTTAGCCAGTAATCGATTATTGCTTCTATATGCTGTTTTCTTAGCTTTCTCTTAAGTTTCTAATTAACTACTTAACTCCTCTATGATGCAATACTTAAATGATACATGAATGCTATAATGGCTTGGATCATCATGATGCTTTCAATCCTTTTACATTAAATCACAAACAATCGTCTTCAATGCTTGAGCCATATTGAAAGCCAAAACTCCAAGACTTGCACCTTGATTGAATCTTCACTTGATCTTCATTCAGCTCCCACTCAACTCAACACTTTTTCTTCTTCAAGTTATATTTGTGACGAAACCAATCTCCTCCACAAATGAGAGCTTCAATAGATTCTTCATTCAACTTTGATCGGTATTCATCTATAACTCTCCCTCCAGCACTAAAAGTAGCCTCCGATGCAACAGTTGAGATTGGAATGGCTAATATATCAACTGCCATCTTTGATAAAATCTTATATTTGAAACTATTGTTCTTCCACCACTCCAAGGCACTAAAAGAGAAGCTATCACTTTCAGTAACACAAACACCCTCTTCAAGATAAACATCCATTTCAGATTTCATTGAAGGGACAGCTTCTTTCTCTCTCACCATATTAATTATTTCATCAAATCCAGTAATAATTGTGGACTTGCACACAGAATTAGAAGAGACGGTGCTGCCACTAGTATTCCCTTCATCAGTAAATGATTCTTCAACACTCAAATTAACATATTCATTGTACAACTCATACAAAGAAGACCGAACTTTATTCACATTATGATTAATAAGTTCTTCAGACTTAAATATCAAAGGAAAACATTTGTCAATAATGTGAAATTTGCACCTTGGATCTAAAACACTTGCAATGGCCATCAACAGATTGCATTCACCCCAATATTTATAGAACTTGGCTCTCATAGGAACTGTCATTTCTCTCATAAAGAGATCTTCATCCTCAGCTGCAGCATCAAGTACTTGTTTCACCTTCCAAACTTCAGCAAGATATAGATTGAAAGTAGGATACTCGGTCCCTGAAATGACATGCGTGGCAAGATTAAATATTGATAAAAGTTTGCAAACTTTGTGAACTTTCTCCCAATCTTCAGGTAAAGGATCATAGTTATAAAGTGGATCTCTTTCTTTATAGGCTGAAAAGGCAATCTTGAAGTTCAATGCAGTTGATAGCATTTGATATGTAGAATTCCACCTAAATATATGGAATCATTAGTACCATGTAAAATAGGCAACAATAAATGTACTAAAAAGCATTTAAAATATAAATAAATTTACTACCTTGTAGGACAATCAATAATAAGCTTCCTTTCTTTTAGGTGCTTTTGTTCAACAACATCACTAAATGCCTTTAACCTTGAATCATTATGATTGATGTATGTCACACTTTCACGAATGTTGTGAATTATGGTTTTGATCTTGCTAAGACCATCTTGCACCAACAAATTAAGTATGTGTGCACAACATCTAACATGAAATAGGCTACCATGAAGAACTAGCTTTGTGCTCAGTGACAAAGTATCCTTTATATTTTTCAAGCAAGAGTCGTTATAAGATGCATTATCAACGGACACAGAAAAAACTTTATCTTCAATCCCCCATGCCTTCAAGCACTTGAATATTGCATCAGCTACGTCAATACCACGCCTAGGAGCAGGTACTTTTACAAAGCTCAAAACCCTTTTCTGAAGTTTCCACTCCGCATCAATGAAATGACTAGTTATAACCATGTACTCAACTACTTGATGACTTAATTTCCACATATCTGTAGTTAAGCTAATCTTGGATACACCTTTCAATGTTGCCTTCAATACTTTCTTCTCTGCCTCATATATTGCTAAACAATCATTCCTTACTGTTTTGCGACTTACTTTCTGAAAATCAGAATTCGCATATTGGAATGCCCACATCCAAGCTTCATCCTCAACAATGCTAAAAGGAAACTCATGTACCATAACAGCAGTTGCAATAATTTCTCTCATCTTTTCATTAGAGTATCTATTGCATGTATTAACAAATGGGTTAGTTGAATTGGAAGGGAGAAATGGAATGCATGGTTGTTTCTTTTCTTTTGCCATCTGTAACCTCCTTTGCAAGCAAATTTCACTATGCCTCTTAAGATGACTTGTGCTGCTTCCCCTCCCACTAGTTGATAAAAGGGCTTTGCAATACTTGCATGCAGCCTTTGTTTCACCTTTAGAATTCTTAACTTCGTTAAAGTCATGCCAAACAATTGAAGTTTTTCTCCTCTTTGGCTTGATGACAGATTCTTCTCCATCACCATCTCTGGAGTTGTCATTGTCATGTCCATTAGCTTCTGGTGTGGGTTGAGTAGTATGATTAACAGGCACATTAGTAGTAGGCGTAGTTTCAGCCATCAAGGTTAGGTTTCCTTAATACTCTGCAACAGAACAGCGGAGAAGGAACCAAATTAATGACACTGCAAACTTGAAATGTTGAGTATAAGGATCCCAAACAAATAAACCGGCTTGTTTCTCATCTTCCACTGCAGCATTTACACAATATAGAAACCTTTAACAAGCTATGCTTGTAGCTGGAATGGTGCATTACAATGTTACATACTTTGTTCACTAAATAGCATTTTGAAAAATATCACCATAACTAGAGAAAATTACAGTGAAGCAACAAGCAAACAAATAAACCAGTGCTATTCATAATTTTAAACGGCTCTTATTCTAATCAACAAGTCTCTTATTCTTCCTATTCCAATTTGAAAAATAACTATAAAACTTATAGATAAATTCCTATCAAGAAATTACCAATCTGCAAAAAACAACTAACCATCTAATATTGATTCAAGAAACAAATATTACTCAGTGCAAAAAAGTAAAATCTGCGCGTGAATTCATCCTTCTATCCATATGCACCATTACCAAACCCATTATTCTAACAGATTTGTATTCAGCTGTACCCAACATAATAAATTAAGTATGTATATGATGCATGATGCAAATTTGTATTCAGCTGTATGACCAAAATACAATACACCATTGAAATTAAAAACATTGTATTCCAATTTGAAAAATAATTATAAAACTTACAGATTAATTCCTATCAAGAAATTACCAATCAAAGAAATAAGATTCAATCAAAGTTAGGCATGAATAATTTTAAATTCCTATAAAACACTATTCTATGGGGGAATTAGTTTCACGATGAATAATTTTGTGGAACTTAGGCATGAATAAATTTGTAACAACATCCCTCACATTCATTAGCCAATGTCTATTTTAACCATTTACAAAGTTATTACACAAGTAATTAAACAAGTCAAGCATACATTAAAAGTAAGAAGGCTGGCTTTCGGAATTTCCAAATAAAAGCTGGAAAAAAAAGAATTAAAGATATTCTTACAGTCCAATGATTATAACAAGTTAAAGGGGAAATTATAAGCTTTCACTTGAGGAGATAGGCTGGCTTTCGGAATTCTGTTAGCGTTCCAGTGGGTGCACCAGAAAAGGTTTCTTCAAATGATTTGCCACCAATAGAAAAGGTTTAGGCATTATTAAAATTAATAGATTAAAAACTAAAATAAAGAAGTGTTAATTGGTACACAAAAAATTTCACGGTGGAAGAAAAACTTGCCCCAAGTTCTGGATTTTCTTTCTCCCCAAATTCTGTGTTTTTTTTTTGTGTTCAACGAAAAAGAAATTAGGGAAAGCATGTAACTTTGTAGTCAAAGAGTGAAGGGTAATCTATTCAAAGTAGAGAGATGCAATGTTTACAGCATATTGGACAGCAGAGAGATACAATGTTTACTCAATATTCACAAAATCACAACATAAGCATGTAGAAAATAAAAATACTCACAAATCACAGAGATGCGCAGCAGATAACGAAGGACAGAGGTTCTCCTTCTTGTCGTTGCCGTTGCTGTTGCCGGGATGTGGTAGTTGAGAAGATGACGGTGCACGGCTGAGGTAGGAGGTGAGGAATGAGGACTTGTGCTGCTCTGTTAGGGTTTAAAGTTTAGAAATAAAGTTGAAAGTGAGGAATGACTGAATGAGGCACAAATGAAATAGATGGACCAAGAATCCGTGAGCGTAAATGTGATTTATACAGGCCCACTATTCAGGCTTTGTGAGCTTTTTTTAAAGCTTACAGCCTCGCCTTTTAATTAAATAAGCTTTTTAAAAAGCTCAAATTTAGCCTTTTTAATAAACAGGCTAGGCCAAGCCAGGCCTTAACCAGGCCAGGCCATAGGCCCCTGACAAGCTGTCTGGCCTACTTCCACCCCTAGGCAAGGGTAATCCTGAAGTGGTAGCATTTTTAGATATCACAACATGGGTTTGATTGGTTGCTTATCTTCTTACATTGGCATTCAAAGTGTTTTTATGCTGGAACTTTTGTAGTTATTTTGGCTATAGAGGTTGTTCTTACTTACAACTGGAGGAACCTTTAGATTGAATGTGACTACAACTTAATGATTCAAGCAATCAAGAAACCTTCTTTAGTCCCATGGCAACTCCGTTCTCACTAGGAAAATGGTTTTTTCTTTAAGATATAGTTTTGGTTTACTCTCATTTCTTCAGGGAGGGAAACTTTTGCGTTGCCTTTTAACTAATTATGGTACTGATTCTGGGCTTAGCTATTCTTTGTGGGATCATACCCTAAGTTTTATTAGGCATGAATTTTTTCGTAATAGGACAATTTTTCTAATTACAAATTATGTTAACTTTTTGATTGGGTTTTGGCCTAGTCCCTCCAATTTGTTCATTCTTTTTTACTTTCTTTTAATGTTATTTGGTGTGATATCTTGGTGGGTTTGTATGGGTGTCAACTTAATTGCGATGCATACACATCCTTCATAGATCTTACACTAACTTTTTATATAAATAAAAAAGAACTTGACGATTATATATCCATATATTCATCCTTTCACTTATTAATACCAGGTGTTAAGTTAATCCCTCAATAACGTATAATGTTTGAGTCTTTTATCATTGTTTTTCTGCTTAGGTATTAGTTTGGTCCCAAATTATTTTATAAGAGTCGATTTGATCTCTAAATTTTTTTAAGTTTTAATTTAGTATTTTAATTCTTAAAAATGAATCAATTTGATCAATTCTACCAAATTGATACTCACAATGTTAGGATAAATTTTTTGACAATTTTATTCATAAATAGTAGCAACTAAAAATTGTTAATGTAATATAAAAAACATTGATCGTTCCAATTTTTATACCCACGACGTCTCTTTGTTTTTAGCTAATGTAAATCTTAAATTGTAACTAAAATTTGTCGATTTTCTATTTTATGATCATTTCAATGCTTAGTATAAATTACACCGGAAGATAATAAATCATTTATGTTACAATAGAAGTTAATATATTATTATTATTATTATTATTATTATTATTTAATTTATTTTTTAAAAACCTAAATTTATTTAAATAAAATATTATATAAATTATACACATTTTGTATTATTAGACTAGCTTTAATACTTGTTAGGCTCCGTTTAAAGATAAAATAATTAAAACTTATATTTTAGGTTTATTAGAAAAAAAATGTATTATTAATATATATATATAATTTTTTTATTTGTAAGATTTAAATATGAACTTGTAATATTTATATTCATGTTTAACCAATTAAACTAGATTTTTCGATATTCCTGTTTATAAATTAATAAAAGTCTCATATAAGTCAAATATTTTAACAAAAAAAGTCTAACATATTAAAGTAAAAAATAATTTTAAAATTTATTTAACATCTAGCATTTCGATGGATGAATACTCTCAATGAGACAACGACCGTACTACCACATTTGACAAAAAAGAAATATACCTAAATTCTACATGCACAGTTAATTTTACCAGACTGTCACGCAGCATAATTCCCTTATCAGTCTAGTAAACTAGGTAATGGACACGTGACAGTCACAAGATAATTCGTTAGAAAATCCAATGAATTAGGTGAACACGTGATAGACAAATAATATTTTACTAGGAAGTCCAACAAATTAATCTATATCTATCATGTGTCAACCTAATTCGTTGGAATTTCCAATGAATTATTGCTAATCTATCACGTATTCATCATCTAGTTTGTTAAGCAAAATACAACTCCTGACAATTCGATAAAATTTACTTTACTCGTGACATTCAATTAAATAATTTTTGTTTTTGTGACGGTAGTACGGTGGATGTCTCTACTGTCACTTGTGCCAACTGGTTTCTCCGATACTATTTACTAACACCGTAACACGTAAATGCATAACTAATAAGTATTTTAAATTGAATTTAGTCGATTGTCATGAAACAAAATTTTCGTACACTGTCACGAGCCTTTGTTGCATTAAATTAGAAATATTAGTAGAAATACATTTAACATAGGAAACTGAAGTTCACGCGCGAGATGCTGGAGTGGTTGAAATCAAGGGTGGCGACAGCAACCTTACCAACCAGAGGGGAAAACTACGTATGCAGTCAAGCTGCACAAAAATAAATTAAAAAACAATAAAATATCAAAAAAAAAAAAGTTGAAACAGTGAGAGAGAGAGAGAACACTTTACCACTTTTATACGCTGCACGCATCTACCTCACAAAACACAAGCAACAAAGAGGGTTCCACACAGAAAACACAAAGAAGAATCACATTCATTTATTTCATGGCTTTCTTCTTCTTCCCTCATCACACCTTCTTCAACTGTTTCAATCTCAACATGCCACGGAAGAATCAGAGAGAAGAAGAAAAAAACAAGCTTTATTTTTAGAGGGTGCCCAAGTTGTTTTTCCTTTTGTTTTTCCTGCCGCACTCTATGTGTTTGTTCAGTGTTCCTCAAAGATTTGTATTGTCCCCAAAACAAAAACAAAAATTCAGCCTTTTTAGCTCTTCCAACCCGAAATTTCTTGTCTTTTGTACGTGTTCTTCATTTGGGGTGGTTTAAATTTGCTTAATTTGTAATCTTTTTTTTTTTCTGGGGTGGGTTGTGGGGAAACAAAGGTGGTACCTTTTGAAAAACTGGAGTCTTTTGGGTGGTTGGTTTTGTGGTCACCAATATTATTGTTCTTCCCCCCCCTAGGCAACTTTCTTAGATGAAGGCCATGCCCTTGCCTTTTGAGGAATTTCAAGGGAAGGGAGTGTTGGATTTCTCTTCAGCCTCAGATTCATTTTCAGTGCTTTTGCATAATCCACAACCAAAGTGGACCATAGACAAAGACGACTATTGCTATGTGGGCAGCATCACTGAGCCCACCTCAGTTCTTGACTCCAGAAGAAGCCTTAGCCCTCCCACTTCCTCCTCTACAATGTCCTCTTCTCTTGGCAGCAGCAACAACAGCACTAGCAAGGGTGGTGGTGGTGGTGGCACCTCAGCCAACACCACCAACAACCCAACACTACCCTCAGACAACAACAACTACAACCCTCCTCAGGAATCCAGCCCTGAAAAATGTGGCATCAGGATGGAGGACTGGGAGGGTCAAGATCAATCCATCCTGAGGCTAATCATGGGGGATGTTGAAGACCCTTCTGCTGGATTGAGCAAGCTTCTGCAAAGCACTGCCTGTGGCTCTCAAAGTGTTGATTTCAATGCTGGATTTGGTGTTGTGGATCAACAAGGGTTGAATATGAATATGGTGAGTGGTAATATTGACCCAAATTACCCTGCTGGTTTCCCTTTCATTGCTGAGAATATGGATGGCCAGAATGCCAAGGTTGGTTCTGGGACTGGCCAGGTTTCAGAATCTGTTGTTTTCTCTGCCAACAATCCTCTCATGGTGTCATCATCTGTGTCCCCTGGTGTGTTCACTTCTCAGCAGCAGCAGGAGTTTGGAGTGGTGGATGAGAAGCCTCAGATTATTAATACACAGTTTATGTTGAACCAGAACCAAGTTCAGTTCTCAGAGAACCCTACTTTCTTTAAACGCCATCTCTTTGACACAATTGGGCACAATTTTCAAGCTCCAAGGTTGCCCCTTTTGGATTCAGGGCAAGAGGTGTTTGGTAGGAGGCAGCAAACACAGCTTCCATTGTTTCCTCACCATATGCAGCAACAACATCAATCAATGGTTATGCCTTCTGCTAAACAGCAGAAGGTGAGTTCCGCCGGAGACGATGCAAGCCACCAGCTTCAGCAGGCTATATTTGATCAGTTATACAAAACTGCTGAGCTGATAGAAGCTGGTAATCCGGTCCATGCGCAAGGGATATTGGCGCGGCTCAATCACCAGCTCTCCCCTATTGGTAAGCCTTTTCAGAGGGCTGCTTTCTATATGAAGGAGGCCTTGATGTCACTTCTTCATTCAAATGCTCACAGTTTCATGGCTTTTTCGCCAATTAGTTTCATTTTCAAAATTGGAGCTTATAAGTCCTTTTCTGAGATATCACCTGTTCTTCAGTTTGCCAATTTTACTTGCAACCAAGCCCTCATTGAAGCTGTGGAAAGGTCTGACAGAATTCATGTTATTGATTTCGATATTGGGTTTGGAGTACAGTGGTCATCTTTTATGCAAGAGATTGCCTTGAGAAGTAGTGGTGCACCTTCACTCAAAGTCACTGCCATTGTGTCACCCTCAACTTGTGATGAGGTTGAGCTCAATTTCACTAGAGAGAATTTGATTCAATGCGCGAAAGACATCAATGTGTCATTTGAATTCAATGTTTTGAGCATTGAATCATTGAACTCTCCTTCCTGTCCACTGCTTGGTAAATTCTTTGATAACGAGGCAATTGTGGTGAATATGCCGGTCTCAAGTTTCACAAACTATCCATCATTGTTCCATTCAGTTCTTCACTTTGTGAAGCAACTCAGGCCAAAAGTTGTGGTCACTTTGGACAGAATTTGTGATCGAATGGATGTACCGCTTCCTACCAATGTAGTCCACGTTCTCCAATGTTATTCGGCCCTGCTTGAATCATTGGATGCGGTGAATGTGAATCTTGATGTCCTCCAAAAGATTGAGAGGCATTTCATCCAACCAGCTATCAAGAAAATTATACTTGGCCACCACCATTCTCCAGAAAAATTACCCCCATGGAGGAACCTTTTTATGCAATATGGATTCTCTCCATTCACATTTAGCAACTTCACAGAAGCTCAAGCTGAGTGTCTAGTGCAGAGGGCACCTGTGAGGGGATTTCATGTGGAGAGAAAGCCTTCATCACTTGTTCTATGCTGGCAGAAGAAAGAACTCATCTCAGTTTCTACTTGGAGATGCTGAGGACTGAGGAGCAGCAGCAGAAGCTAATTACCTTATATTTTTAAAGGTGCATGGTAACTTACATTGCAGTTTATGTAATTGTTTGTGTAATTTAGGCTTATTGATGAGATCCACACCCAAATGTTTTCTTAACTGCATGGGTTGGAATCTACCATTCTATAGTTCTAATATTACTAGTATGTCACTTTGAACATGGGTAGTAATTATGCCTTTCCCCATTCCCATCATCTAAAGATGGGTAACTGTTTCTTTGTTATCTTGAACACAAAGCAAATTGCTTAGTAAGAAACGAACAATTTAGCCAAGAATGCAGCCTCTATTTTCTTCCTCATGGTTTAGTCTATTCTTTCTTGATTAATGTATGATGACCTGAATTTGGAATACATGATTTAAATATGTAGCATGAAAATCTTGTGCCAATTCAATTATCCAAATAGGTTGCTGGGTTTGAGTGAAAAACGGGAAGGAATATAATGATTCATTTGTAGTCTTTAAGGAAAGATGCCCAAAACAAATTCATGTATAATAGTACTTTTGTTTGTAATTTAAGAATTTGAAATAAATATAAAACTGGGTGTTGATTTAATAAGAATTCACCAATGTGTTTGAAAATTGAAATGTTGGCTGACAAAAGACATAAAACAGTTTTTGAATCTGGCCATGTTTTGATACAAGTCCTCGTGCATTGGATTCATACTTTGATATACGAAAAACGTTTTCTTAAACTACCCTCAAAATACAACCTAAAGAACACATTAATTGCACTTGCGTTGACTCTCTTTTTTGTTATAATTTATAATTTAGAACATGAAATGAATGATCAGAAAATGTTAAATTTTCTCTTGGTCTACAGAGGAAATTTGGTGATGTCAACGTAGCAATTATGTTACACTAGAGCGACCTAAGTCCGCACGTTGCGCCATTCAATTGGGCGTTACTTATGGGTCTGTTTTTCAAGACATAATAATGACTTAGCAGTTAATAAAAGTCTAATACAAGCAAATTGTATCAATCCTACTACTATTACCTTACACTTTCTCAATGAATTTATAAATGGATATATAAGAGTTTTCAGCTCTTAAATTTGAATAATTTTATTAAGATGTTGGTCCGAATGAAGTTGAGTTTGGTATCTTTAAGCGTTTATTTAGATCACTGGTGGGACAATCCAAAACAGAGATTAGAGAAGCAACAACTCATACTTCTGTGGTGAAGTGATCTCAAGCTTGGTGTTGTAGTAAGTCTACGGGAAAAACGAACACGCATTAAGTGAAGTCTCAATTTTGAGTTTTATGTACAAAAATTCACTATGGGTGGTTAATTAGGCTTTCAACATAAATGGATATACAATTCTTAATTTTAATTTACTAACGTGTTAGTGCAAATGAAATTAGGTTAGACAAGGTCTTAATTTCGAGTTTTATATATATAAAGAAATAGTTAAGAGAGAAGGTTCATTATGGGTGATTAGTTAGATTTTTTTTTTTATCAAAGATTAATCATTGACAAAATTATTTGTAGATACTTGATACTACAATTATGAAAATCGGTCCGATCCGATTGGTCAGATCGGGATCCAGTAGGTTAATCAGTCTGGTTTTGTTATTGAATCGTTTATGTAATTGACTCAGTTAAAATCGGTCAAACCCGACCGAGTTCGCTTTTTTTTTTTTGGATTTTTTTATTTAAAATTTTAGATTATTATCAATTATTATTTTTGGATTTTGGAGTATAAATGAGTTTTTCTTACTCAAATAATGTTAATTATACCAATTACTGGTACAAATAACATAAAGAAATATAACCAATGTTTATTGGAAAAAGCAACCCCAAAGAGACTTATAATATATATATATATATATATAATTTTGAACTTTTAATATATATCGTATCAAATCAGACCAATTGTTGACTTATCAATTAGACCACTAATCTATTACCTCGATTGGGTCAATGATCGGGTCGGTTTTAATAACACTGTTTGATACAAATATCATGTGATCCAAAATTTGAATAAATTCAAATAATAATATATTAATTTGATCTCTCTATATATTATTAATATTTTTTTATTTAACAATTTGATGAATAGATGACAATGCAATGGCAGACTATTCTATCCAGTTCCTTTCATAAAATGTTTATATAATTTTTTTTTGACAGCAAACTAAAGAAGTAACAGCCTTGGATAAATTTTTCCTAAAGAAAATTTCCTTCCTTAAAATTATTGTTTGGACTGCTGTTGGACTTTGCTAACTAAACCACTTGACATATTTTAAGCAACTTACAATTTATAAAAGTTTGTTCATTTTTTAATGGTTAAAGGAAGAGAAAAGTTGGTCGATGGATGATTGAGCTTCAGAGGTAAACATCATAATGAATTTTTGAAGATTTCAGCGAATGATAATTATTGCCAACGCTGAATATATCATGAGATAAATGGTATTATTATGTATGCCAAATGTTTAAAGGAAACATTCTTTTTTTATGTCTTCTTTCTTTTTGCCATGAGACTGCTATTTTCAGTTATTTTTATTGGTAAGAATAGAAGATAGGTATTAGTACATGCCAAAGAGCATTTAATTCACATTATAAAAAAGAGAATATTTAATATACTTTATTAAATACTTTTAATCATTAACGAGTAGTATTAATTTTTATATTTTTATTTTCTTAATAAGTGACTTCAAAGAAGCATATTTAAAGTAAGTATTAAAGCGACCTAACATAATTAATTGAATAATATATGTCAGTTGTTATAAATTTTTTGGTATTTAAATTCCTATTCTGAAAAAAAAAAAGATAATGAAAGAATGAGTTAGACTTTGACATTTTCTAATAAACATACACCATCAATGTTTTTGTAATCACTATTTACCATGTAACTATCACTATTGGTAGAATGCCACACCATTTGTTCCTCTAGGATATCCTCAACAACTTGGGGAGGAAGAAGATGCCTTGCCTCCTCTTTCTTCCAAAGCCAAGTATTCTGACCCATCTATGCAAGGAACCACGTCCTGAATGAAGACCAAAATAAACATTACTAGCTTTAGTATATATAGCACAATCGATAAACATTCACTATTCATTGGATCCATTTTTGGAAAACCACACACACACACCAATTGCTTTGTTGAGAATTTCTCCTTTACTAGGCTTTGCTTGTATTAATTTCGAAAGTCATGCCTCAAGATGATATAAATGCTTACATTTGTAAGCAGCTGCAGTGCTGCACAAATTACCTTCGACAAAATTGGAGATTCACGTTATAAAATATTTTACGGTTATTTAATTTACAATATAAAATATTTTATATGATTATTTAATCATAAATTATTATTTATATGATTTTTAATATATTTATTATAAAAATTAACAAATTTATCATGTATAATAATTTATGATTGGATAATCATATAAAACTATTTTGAACTATTACTACATAGTCATTTTTCTCTTATAAAGATGAATTTCCCACTTAATATTACATCACATTTTTTTTATTATTTTGATATATGACAAAGTATATTAAACTTATACATTATATATAATATTTATTTTTTTCCTTGTTTGCAAATATGTTAATTTTTTATTTATTTTTCAATCATGTATTATCTTTTCATTTTTGCTCTAGAAATTTCTTTTCTTTTGTTTTTTAGTCTTTCTTTT
>PYAF01001787.1:616666-647673 GCA_007407185.1 Glycine tomentella
AGTGTTTTTATTGGAAGGTATAAAATTATATTATCCAATAAATATTTTATTATTTTTGTTTCTTAATTAATGTTAGTTAGCAAGACTCCTTGATTATTGATCTATCTCATCCTTTCTTTAAGTTGGGTTTGATTTGGGGAGGAAAAAGAAAAATATGAGAGAAATTTTATGGATTTCATATGAATCTCACACCTTTTATATTTTATTTTAATAAAAAATTCTTCTATTTTTATCTTTTTTTATATTTTTATCCTCTTAATCAAAGACAAACTTACTACATTAAGAATGACAATGGGTAGTAGGATTAGATATGAATAAGGGCAATTCGTTATCCTCTCGTTGAAAAAAACCTACCCTCTAACCATCCATTACTTGTTGGGTATCCGTTTAAAAAATACTCACGAATTTTCATGATACCCATGAATATCCATGGGTTCAAATTTAAAGTTAAATAATTTTTTCCATAAAAAAAGGTCGTGGTTCGTGAACCTCTGTGGTTGAAAAAGAGAGGAACAAAGGGTGAAGCGTTATTGACTACTGAGAGATTGACTACTAAGAGAGTGAGGGGCAGGGGACTTAGGGTGTGAATGATGGCGTTGCTTAGATTTAGGAACTAGGGTTATATATATAAGGATATTTTTTGTAATTTCATAAGTAGTAGGTAGATATGAATATTATGATACTCATACTCTATCCATTAACAAAGAGATAAAATATATTTGTATCCGTGGGTGATCAATACCCATTTAAAGTATTTATCATTTTTATAACGAATTTTATTCGCAAATATATGTGGATATATTTTTTATTGTTACCCCAGTACTATAACCCTCAATTTCCTATCAATTACACCATGTAAAACATTGTTCAAAAAAGTCAAAATTCATTAAAGGTTTCGTAAATGATTTGTGGAGGAATAGAAGAAAACTCTGTCGTGTTCTTATTCTGCGTGTGATAATAATGCCTTGTTGAAATCTCACCAAACCGACCAATCTTCAATATGTTTGCTCGTAAAACATGGCCCTAGCAGCTAATAATAATTCATTGCTTCACATAATGATTATCAATCTATACTTATATCTCCCTATATTTATTAGTATAACACTCCTTTATTAAAGAGTCATGGAAAGAATAAGAAATTGACTCATCATAAGGAAGTATGAACTATATATCTTCAATCAAGGAATGATGAGGTTGGATGAACGGATGCCAATAACAATTACTGACATTGCAGGTTGAAATTTACTAAACATATAACCTTTGTAAAATAAGAAGATAACCTGGTAAAAAGTAATGTGGGTTTAACAAGAGTCTTGCTATCAATATGCTTAATACATTATTTAAAAAACTAAAAAAATATTTATTATAAAAATTATAAACAACACAATTTTATACATTCTAATAAAAACTAATATCTTAATAATACTGATAACTATAAATATATATCAAAAGTCATTAGTATAAGCGATGCAATACTTATATTATTTAATTAAAGACAAGGGATTAATATTTTGAGCATAGAATTATGACTCAAAGCAATACTTTAAAAATGGGCAACTTGTAGAAAAAAGAGTCGTTGGATGTAAAAATAGAAAACCCAAATATACTTCATAGTTATAAAAAAGAAACTATAAAAATGTAAATAATAATACTACTTTTTAGAAGATGTATTTTTTTTTTCGTTTTTTTTTCTTTCTATTTTCACCTTTAATATAATAATAAAAAATATCATTATAATTTTACTATTTTTTTATTTTCAAAACTTTATATAGGAAATAGTAAAAGTAACATTTTATTATTTTCTATTTTATTTTTATATAAACTTTCTAAAATTGGAAATAAAGTGTCACCCAAAAAAATTAGAAATAAAGTAAAACAATGATAGTTTTGTAATTGAAAAAGAAAATAAAACTAAAATAATTTTCTTAAACTAAACATTTCACTTTAATCCTTAAAAAAACATAAAATATATTTTTTATTCTTGTAAAATTTTAAAGTTTATTTTTTGTTCTTACAATTTTTTATACATTTTTTTATTCTTATAAAATTATAATATATGCTTTTTTTATCCGAAGTTAAATTTAGACGAATCCAAACTTTAACCTACTTGACATGAAATTCAGCTTTCATCGTTTATGATTTTAGGATTTTGGCTCATAATCCCGATTTTCATTCTAAGCATATATAAAAGCTAGTTTTTAGAATCAATCCTCGAGCATAGAATGTGATCGATTTATAAATGATTAAAAAACATTCATATATAGTCACGTCATTTTCTCCAAAGCTCAACCCACGCTAGAAAAACAATTTATTAAAATTTTGAACTCAGGCTCTTGAAACGTGAATTATTTTTAGGCCATCTTGATAATCTTTGTCCTAATCTTTAAAAGGGATAGACTGTGACTTTGGGGCATAATCTTATAAGGAATGATGATGTTCATCCTTGAGTTAATTTATTGATGTCCTACATATATAACTCCTCATAATGTACAACAAAATATACATTAACATACCCAAACTTCTCCCCTGAGAACCCAAAATCATGATAAGTGTCCAATCTCGTAAAAGAAACAAAAAGCTTATCAATTATCATTCGACAACAACCTAGAACTAGGTCATACCCTATGCCTTTGCTTTTAAAAATGACTAGAAGTAGAAGGGCAATGTGCTGTACATAGGTAAAGGGCAAGGCTCCTGGTGCCATGGAGGTAGTTAGTGAGAACCTTTTAGTCTTCATGAAAATGAAGGAAGATGTTGGGAGCTTGGTGGAGGTAAAGTAGCACTATGGAAGAAGGACAAAGAGAAATATATAAAAAAAATAAAGTTCAAGTTTTCAAAATCAAATCAAGTTAATTATTTTTTAAAAGATCAATTTGGATCTTTATTTGACATTTTAAAAAACATTTTAGGATTTAAAAAAATAATTTTTTTTCTATATTACTACTTTTAGTGTTTATTATTAAATAATAAGTTAGTTGATGAAATAATATCAACTTCAATGATTTACCACATTATTAAGGAGTTTTGATTATGTATATTTGTTTAGAAAATTATTTTTGATCCCTCATCTCATCATTCAAAATAATTGATGAGGAATTAAAAATATTTTATAAAAAAATAATTACAAGACTCTTATCAAACTCCTTAATGATGTCATAAATTATTAGTTATCATCATCTTTATTATATTACCAATTAACATTGTTATTTGATAATAGGATTAAAAGTGATAATAAGAAGAAAAAAAATCAATTAATCAATCAAAATTTTGATTTTGATTAGAGAGTAAAAAAAAGTAATAAAAAATTAAATCCAAAAAATCATGTAGAGTTCTTTTTTTGCTAAAGAAAAAATAAATACACTATTTTTTGTGTTTACTATCTTATTAATCTTTATTTTTTTTTTGGTAAAAAAATGATGTAGTATTATCTCAAGAAGTTAAATATTCCGTAAATAGTTATATATATGTCAAATAAATAAAGATCTGTTAATGAAGGTACTAATGTATCTTATCTTATCTTTTATATAAAAATAAAACAATTTTATAATTATGAAGATCTGATGTAGAAATAAAACTTTAAAAATAAGATTGAGTATATGTTTGAAAATCAAGTAAGAAAATGTGACAGAGTACTTTTGAAAAACAATAAAAACCCTTACTTTTGTTTTTATTCATTGAATTGCACGTGAATGTGCACTATTATCATTTTAATTACAAAACAAATATGTAGATTTAATATTTTGAAAGTGTACTGTAGAACACATTGCCAAGCATCTCAGCCATACGTTTTCACGTTCCAACTGAAAATCTCGTCCGTCCAAATCTGCCTCGATATCTTCGAACCTCTAAAAAGCTTTCATTATGTCGTGTC
The DNA here is from genome assembly GCA_007407185.1 of Glycine tomentella. NCBI lineage: Eukaryota > Viridiplantae > Streptophyta > Magnoliopsida > Fabales > Fabaceae > Glycine > Glycine tomentella. The sequence continues at coordinate 620,538 of PYAF01001787.1, forward strand.
GTCAGATTCAGCTTCGAAAAACAGATCAATGTTGCATATGGTTATTAAATTACCATAATGTTCCTGTTTTCATCTCGCTTTACTCGGGGGAACAGCGAAAGAAGGTAAGGGTAGAAATGGAAACTTAAAAATCATGAAAAAACAGTGAGCCCAATTAACCTTTTCTCTGTCTCGTTGGTCTCCGTTAAAAGAAAAATCAGATATAAAAAAGAAAATAGCTCTGAATTTACTCGCGTTTGGAGAGCGTGTGAGCACTTGCGTTCAAGCTAAAAGAACAATTTTATAATGAGTAGTATATGGTAATTTTCTTTTTGTTGTGATTTAATTTTATAACTGTATCAGAAATTAATAATATTAATCATTAAAATTCGTCTGTAACAAAGAATTAGGCATTTATTTTAGGCCCATTAATAAAAAAAGTTATTGATTATATATATATATTTTGACGGATATACATTATGACTTAAATTCATAAGTCTTAATTAATCTTGAATTAAATTATCATACCACGATTAATAATAATAATAATTATAATTAGACAGCAACTCTCACATCCTGTCTCATATAATTTGCATTGCTTCTGCATTCTAATATCAAATAGTTAACTTAAAAATGAAGTAATGTATTTTAGTTAGATGTGGAAGAAGAAATTAATTTTCTTATCATTATTTATTTATATATGTCTAGATATTTTAGTATTAATTGTTTTTGTTAATGATATTTTAGTGGTAGTTTGGCAAAATCCTAGATAAAAATGCTACAACAACATTCTAATACAAATTCAATAAATAAAAAAAATAAGAACTTTGATCCGTTGATAACTTTTTTTTCCCCAAACGTAATTTTGGTTAGGGATGGCAAAGTGGGCTAGCCCACCCAAAAACGGGCCGGGCTGGCCCAACCCACTAAAAAAGTGGGCCGGGCCGGGTTGGCCCACTTTTACAAAGTGGGCTGAAAATACTAGCCCACCCCACTTTAAAGTGGGTTAGTGGGCCAGCGGGCCAGCCCACTTAAAAATAAAAAAAATATATTTTTTTTAAAAAAGGTAAAAAATTATTAAAAAAATCAAATATAATTATTTATACTAAAAATTAATAATGTACTAACTTAATCCTATAACAATGATTTTTAATATAAAATACATGACTAATAGAAGCAAAAATAATTAGGGAATACATGTCTAACAATGATTTTCAATTAGCTCCTAAGTCTTAACAAATTCTTAGAAATTTGCTTCACAATGATGCAGTTAATCAAAACATATTTGTACATGTAGTATAACTCATTATTAGGTTCCAAATAAAAATGTATTAGGGTTAAGGATTCAAAATCACTTACTTCTTCTTAATCACTCTTCCTCTAAACCACTCATTTAATTACCTATTAAATATTTTTTAATTTTTTTATTGGTGGGCTACTGGCCCGGTGGGCTGGCCCACCCCTGGCCCACATTTGGCCCACATTTTTGTGGGCCGGGTTGGCCCGGCCCGTTTAATGAATGTGGGCTCAAAATCTCAACCCGACCCACATTTTTTCGTGGGCTAAACGGGCTGGCCCGCCGGGCCAGGCCCATTTTGCCATCCCTAATTTTGGTCCAGTAGAACTTTTGCAAACCAAACATATTCTTAATATTTGGAGTGTCGTTTTAGTTGGGCATTGAACTCGAAATGAAGTGTAATGCATTGAACTCGAAATGAAATAGGAAATCATATTTTAATGTATTGCCGTAGTGAAAGCACATGGGTCTAGTATGAATGGGGCCCACATGAAAATAGTTTAATATCCTCTTTCTGTGGTGTAGGAAAAGCCTTTTTCAGAACTGCGCTTTCAATCATAATATATTTAATGATTGATGCCAAGTTGCATGAGGTTGATGTTTGTTTGGCTGCTCGTTGCAATTGTAACTATTTTATTTCTTCATTTTTTCTTATAAAGAAAGAAGCCCAAACACGTCACCTCCATGGACAACAGAGGACTTTGACGTTTCAAAAATAGACAGGTCATTAAATTATTAAAAATACTTAAATAACAAAAAAGATGTTTTATATATTTTATTTTATTTTAGTTATTTCATTTATATTTTTTAGTTTTAGTACTTTGAAATTTAAATATTTAAAATTATTAACTTCAGATCCTATTGTTAAACAATAATATTAATTAATAATGTAACAATGATATTACTTTTTATTAACAATCTATTAATCTTTTATGCTATTAAAAGGTCTAACAAGGTGATTATATAATATCTTTTATAAATTATATTTCTTTTAATATCTCATCAACTCATCCGATAGTATCAACTATTTTTAATATATAAGAATTTTGAAACATAATTTTTTTTTAAAAATAATACAATTGATTATCTTGTTAGACTCACAATTATGTGATAATCAATTAATTATTATTGTCATTAATACAACACCAATTAATATTATTATTTAACAATACAGATTAAAATTTTAAAAAATATTTAAAAAGACTAAAATTATGATAATTTTTTTTTAAAGATTAAATTCAAGCCCCTTTAATCGGTTATTTGTTAAGGCATCATCTACCCCAGTTTGTAACATGACTGATTCACTGATTTTTCAATCAAATTCTGCAAATAGATCTAAGTTCATTAATCATTGTTGCTTGCCCAGGAACAACATTCTTAGAAAATATACTTATATTGATATCCTTGATATTTAAATTCAAAAGAAATAATATTTGTGTTAGGAACAATGTACAGAAGCATCTTGTAGTTCATATTATCTTACATTAATTTTATACAAGTGATAACAATATATTAAAGACCTCTTAAAATAGAATAAAAATAAATGAAAATTACAATAAATTAATAATTGTAATATAATAAAATCATATGAAGGGTATTATTATTATTCAAGTTTTAGTGCAGTACGTGCTTTTGAAAGCATGTTGCAAATAATCATCGATCCTTGTCATCCATGGCGGTGCTCTCGTGACGGCACCACTGTCTTACAAGATAGAAAATGGAGAGGACCACACTCCAACCTCGTGCTTTCTTTATACGTTTATTTACTCGTTTTTATTTTTATTTTTTATTTTACAGCAAAAACATTTGTTAGATATGTAACAAGGGTTGTTTTTTATATATATACATATTATATTTGTAGAAATTAAACCCTGATTATATCAAAGAATTTAGAATATTTACATATTTGATTATTCAATTTGAGTTGGAGTCTTTTCATAAGAATACTTTTGTATTAAGTGTGAGTATTCATTTTTTTAAAATTATATTTGTAAAGTTAGTTTTTATGAAAAGTTATACATTTGCAGGGTACACGAATATAAAATAAGCATACGCGGTTAATTAAAATTTTCGGGGAAAACTATTGGGAACCCCACGTATTATTCTTATTTTTTGATTGAGAGCATCTTTAGGTTATAATATTTTTTTTTTTCATATCACACTATATTTTATGAGAAACAATCTTATTTAAGTTAAATAAAATATGATTATTATATACAAATAAAATATTTAATATAATTACATATTATAAAATATATAATTTCATATTTAAGATCACATATCAAACAAAATAAATATCACACTAATTTATTCAGATGGTCAGTGATAAAATCAATTTCTTTTGATGCATAAAAATAATTGAAATAGACTTTATTTAATTTTTTATTGAGTGAAATTTCGAAAGTAAGTAACATTTAAGAAAAAAAAGTAGTGTAGAGGAATGCGGAAAAAGTAGTGTAGAGGAAAGAAAAAAATTGAAATTGAAATTGAAATTAGAAGAAAGTGAAAGAAAAAGTAATTTTGAATTTTTATTTTTAGAAATCATTTTTTTCTTTTTTTATTTTCTTTTAAACCAAACAAAAGAAAATATATGATTATTCGTATTTTTTATTTTCTTTTTTTCCTTGCCAAATATACCACAAGAGTTTGAGGAATAAAAACTTTTTAAACATAAAATAAATAATAATATTTTTTATTTATAATTTTAGAGTACATTTTTTAAAAAATAAATAAATAATAAAATGTGATATATTATATTACATGTAAAATTAATTTTCCATATTCAATGCGGTTAGGTTGGTAAGAAAATAAATGATAAACAGGACATGACGCACTAGACATAGTTCATTTGTCAAATCCATAGGGGTTGCCAAGATAAGGCTCGAAGGGTCAACGTCTATATGATAATTAATAGCCTTTCTAGTTGACTAAAATTAGGAAGCTAATGTTAGGACTTAGAGGTTATTTGGACACAAATTATATATATTTTTGAGAATTTTTTTATTAAAAATATAGAATTTTAAAAGTACTTTTGATTTTGTATCCAAATAATATCTTAGTATATAATTATAACTTTGGTTCAATGGTTCTAATTAACACGACACATGTTGAGAATAAATTTATATTTTAAACTTGACATAAATCCAAAATAAGAGTGAGAATAAAAATGTAACTGAGAAGTCTATGAGATAATTGAATAATGAAATTACAACTAAATGATAACACAAACCTCTTACCCCTCCCTCAAGCAATAGGAACAATATGTTTGGACCAACTTACGTATTTTTAGAAGAAAAAAAATATTTTTTAACTTAAAATTAATTTGTGTATAAAATAATTTATAAAAGTTCTCTTGTATTAAAAGATGGTTTTAACTTATGCGTTAATTAATTTTAATTTCTAAAAAAGTCCATATCTTTTTTTTTTTTTCCATATTTCCTTAGCCTAAAAGTACTTATATGCATAAGCTTACTGAGCAAACAGTTCATAAGATGGTAATTTCTATTGATAATTGTTCGTATTATTTTTGTTGCATTTATGTTGTACCCATTTTATTTTTCATATTTTCTGTCATTGATCACATAGATATGTATAATTCATGTCCTATTTATCCTATAAAATGCTTAGTCAACTATGTCCACATAATGTTGCTCACTGGTTTACAAGTATTGTAAGATACTCTCAAAGAACTGCATTTGAAGAAGCAAGGAATACGGTTTGGAACAAATGGAATTTCAATCTGCTAATGTCATTTTCAGTTAAGCAAAGTGCTTTTCGTAAAGAAGTGGAGCTTTTGCCCCACACAAATTTGAACCCACACAACATGTGAAAGATTTAATTTGCCCTGGGTAGCTTTAACTGAGCAAAACCTTATGGACCACGGTTCAAAGTACGTTATGGTAACCCATTCCAATTACTAAATTAACAATGGTATTGATTATTTTAATGCAACAATATGTGGTGGAAAAAAGAACAATGATATTGATATATTTACAATGTATTTTCTTTTTTACCTTTTACACAACAAAATAATAAGATTTTTTTTTTATCTCTTATCAAATAACTTAAAAAATCATCTCATTTTTTATTTATTCAATCTTTTCACTTTTCCCTCTACTTTTTCTTCCAAAACCAATGTACCCTAATGGGACCTAGGATGATCACGAATATCATTTTCTACCAAATTACTAAGCCCTAAGGCTGGGTATGGTAGCGTGGAAGAGAAAAAATGGAAGAAAATTAAAAACAATATTTGAATTAAAATAGAAAAAAGAGGTGCAAAACCCACACTATTTTTTAAAAATAGTCTAATGAATGATAAATTCATTAACACAACCAAATCAAGGTTAAACCAATACAGGTTGAGTCTAGTGTAAAGAATTAATCTCTTCTTATAACATGGTGAACCAATGTTAGAATCCCTATTATAGGAGGTATTCACATTTAATTTAATGTTGGACCAAATTTCAAAAAGTATTAAGCAGATTACATGTGGGAAAAAAAACCATGGCCAAGTACGGGGGATACATGCATGATGCAAGGTGAGTAAGATTGGTAAATGGCCTGGCCAAAGTGAAAATGTTATTATTATCTCCTAAATACAAAATGTGGCCTTTTGGGTATACCTTTGGCCACATTAGGAGAAAGAAAGGGAAAGAACATAAACAAATGAAAGCAAAAGAGGTCATCATCTATTATTTTCACATAACCAAACTCAATGGCCTCATGCTAATACCGTCCTGCCATTCATGCCTTTAGTCACCTCATTCATTGAAAGCAGATTCTCACAAAGGAAAGTGAGAACCGTCCAAGGCATCTTCTAGATATATGGAAGGCCACATAAACGTAAGTGTCATTGTTTTATTTATTTATTTTGCAACTTCTGCAAAATTTCCCTCCCTTTGAAAAGTAGTATAATGATAAACACCTTTCCATTAAGGAATTCTAGTAAGCACCTTTTGTCTGGAAGAAGCCACCTCCTAGGAGTGTGGGATTCAGTTGTTATTAAGAACAAAGATATGTATAAAGCTTTATACATTTGGCAGCTTTTTATTGTCTCAAAGTTATAGATTTTTGTCCCAAAAAAAAATACAATTTTTAATTTAAAATAAAGTGGAGTTGGCACAAAATAAAGCTTCGTTAGAAAATTATCTTCAAAATTAATTGTCACAATCACATTATAACTTAAATGCATACTTCAAGAATTTTGATGATCCTTGATATATATGACCTTTTCGACCGAGTTATTATAGGTTAAATTGCTTTCGAGTTTTGTAAAAGTCTTCTTCCTTTGATATATTAAGAATTAATTACTACCACTATATTAAACGATAATCGATATTTAGCTCTCAACTAGCTTTATGAAAATCCTTCATGACTTCATTGTTCAAGAATTTTAATGAACCTTTTACCAACATATGAAATTAGAGGGAAATAACGTATTTTTTCTCCTTTAATTAAATAATATTAGAAGCATCGATCCCTTGATTTATGAATCTACTAAGGATGATCTACCATGATAATGAAACCAAACTTAGAGTCTAATTCCATAAGCTTAAGGGAATATGTGTCATGTTGAGAAGGATATGCACAGGGGTGGAGGGAGGGGGGACCTGTACGGCCCATGGCCCCCAAAAAATTTCAAATGTATTTAATTACCATGAATTTTTTTTATGATCCTCCTAAAATTTATAATAAAATTATAGAAAATATATAAGTATGAAGTTAATGTGATCTAATGTCTTCAAGAGAGATAAAAAAATTATGTATTAATGAAATGTTGATAATGTTGAGATACTTACGTATAATTATCTAAAATTAATGATTTTATCTATCTAGTTTTTTTCTCATATAGTATTACCTTTGTACTTAATGTAGTCATATATTTTTTTTTATTTATAAAAAATATTCGGCATATATATATATAATATTAATTTCTTTAAAATTTTTGCATGCAAAAATTTGATATTTTTATAAAAATATAATTTTTTCCTTGGTCCCCGGAATCAAATTTCTGGCTCCACCCCTGGATATATGTATATGCCTTTGATTAGTTATACCAAGAAAAATTATAAACATTTACACACTTGGTCTTCTATTTCATTCCACTTCTACTTCATTTCTTTCATATCTTTTCTTTTCCATCATGTCACTTAAATATCACATTCATTATTTTGTTTCTATACCTTTTTTCTTTCTATATCTCTTCAATGAGATAGAAATTGATCACTACTATTAAAATTTATAATAAAATTATAGAAAATATATAAGTATGATAGTTAATGTGATCTAAAGTTTTCAAGAGAGATAAAAAAAATTATAAGTATTAATGAAATGTTGATAATGTTAAGATACTTACATATAATTATATAAAATTAATTATTTTATCTATCTATTTTTTTTCTCATTTAGTATTACCTTTGTCATATATATTTTTTATTTATAAATTTTTTCGATATATATATAATATTAATTTATTTAATATTTTTTGCATGCAAAAATTTGATATTTTTATAAAAATATAATTTTTTTCTTGGTCCCCGGAATCAAATTTCTGGCTCCACCCCTGGATATATGTATATGCCTTTGATTAGTTATACCAAGAAAAATTATAAACATTTACTCACTTGGTCTTCTATTTCATTCCACTTCTACTTCATTTCTTTCATATCTTTTCTTTTCCATCATGTTACTTAAATATCACATTCATTATTTTGTTTCTATACCTTTTTTCTTCCTATCTCTCTTCAATGAGATAGAAATTGATCACTACTCTAATACAAATGCGTGTCTATATATTGAAAAGTATTTTTTAAAACTATATATTGACATGTTAAATATGAGAGTCAACAAGGCAACACGACAATTTAAACGTTAATGGATGCTAGTAAATTAACAAGTAAAATAAGGAACAAGAAAATATAATTGCAATTATATTTCCATTCTCTTTTTACATCTTAGAAAGATATTTCTCTGAAGTGATTAGAACTTTTGAATATTAAACCCATATGCCCCAAAGACTATGCAAACAAAACTCAAGCTAAATTAAATCCCCCAAAACGCCAAGTGAGCATCCAAGGCATATAGCATTGAAAAGTAAGGAAAAGAAAGCCAAAAAGTTTGTGAGGTTGAAAATGGTGGGGGTGAAGAGATGGGATACATGGGTGTGCGTGTGTTTAAAAAGTTGCGTTTTTTGTCACCAAACCATCTTTTTACCCCTCCATCTCTTTTTCCCACCTTTTGTAGATGCTTGCCAACCATATCTCCTCAAATTTATTTATTTTTAAAAATTGTGTCAATTAATATTTATTTCTCAATATATAAAATTGATGTAGTGATTAAAGAAGAATACAAAGAGAAGAGAGGAGAAAAAAATTGTGAATTCGAATTCTCTTAAGGAATATTTTTAACAAAACTAACAAATTAATATTTAGTTATAAAAAAATTTAATATTTGTTCGTTCTTAGTCTTTCTCTTATCTTTTTCTTCTTTTTTCTTTTTTTCTTAGTCAGCTTAGAAACAACGCATTCTTCGCAACCCACACATTTTGTTTTATCCTATAACACACACAAAAAGCAAGCACTGATATTAAAATCAAACGTCACATAAGGGTAGGTCCTCCAATAACAAAAATGATGTGTAATTGGTCTCTCCCTCTCGTTATGCACAAGTCTCTTTCTAAGATACATACACATATTGAGTGGAGCTTTGGCTCCACATAGCTACCCTCCAATTTAGGAATTTGCTTCTTTTTATCCAATCTTCTTCTCATATATATGATTTCATCCTTTTATTATTATTTATTTAATTGTTTCCTTTTTGTAATGTGGAAGATCAATCTAGCTATATAGGTCAACCCACCATCCAATTCTATTGTCTCTTTCATTATATTCATTTTTTTCTTCTTCTCATTTCTCAAGGGTGGATTTCTTGTTATGATTCGAAACAAGTTTCCATTGTTGGTCATCAATTAACGAAATATTGTGTGCCTAGCTACACTCTCGTTTTGTAGATGCATGTAAATTTTTTTCTTAAAAAATGATGCATGTCAAGACAAAATATTAATGCATTTCTATAAAGTTGGTTTCGAAAGAAACCAATAAAAGACGCGAAGATATAACAGTAGTTATAATGAATTTGGTTTTAAAAGGACCTTTAGAGAATCTGATTTTTCATGACATGTCATATTTTCCACATTTCTTTTGGGGTATTACATTTTATATTAATAGGTCACAGTTTTTTTTAATGTTGTAAGTTTCAATTTTTTTATTATAAAACTGTTTACCAACTGTTTTCAATTAAAAAAACTACAAATTTACATATTATAAATTTTAATCTCAAATAACATGCAAATCGACATCTTTAAATTTTTATTGAAATATTTTGAGGTTTTAATTATAACAATATTTTCTTTTGAAAAATAACATATATAATTAATAATCTATTGATGGGAATTAATAAGAAAAACACTGTAATTTTTTCTCAATAAAAATTATCATCTAGCAGCTGTATTTAATTAGATTAGATGTTCAATTGCCCCATAAAAAAAATTAGATGTTCAATTGCCTGGCTAGTTAATTGCATGACATTTTTTAGTTTCCTTTCTCGATAGAAATTTAAACAGTGCACAGGCACTTCTAGATATAGCAAGAGAACAAATTGCATTATACATTGATACTTATAGAATTTTTTATGTTTTTTTTAAAGTATTTTAACAAAGAAAAGATACCAATACTTCCAAAGAAAAAACTACATTCCAAGAAACTATGTATCCAATCCCACTTTCAGCCAAAGTTGGTGTGTTTTGAGGCAATTATTGATCATAAATTATGTGCACTGGTTTCGGCTGTTCTTTCAGTTTATATGATACAAGATGAATTTGTTGTATATATATAATCCAAACAAAGCACATTGACAACTCCCATATGAGGGTGACCCATATGTAACGTCTTTTGGGGTGATATTTTAAGGCCCTTGTCCAATTGGATCTTTCAGTGTATCTCAGAAGTAAGGTTGACAAGTTTCAATATCAATATCATTGTTAGGGCATGACGTCGTGATTATATAACTAAGTTTTAGGTCAAATACGGCCAAGAGGTTTGACATAAATAAACATCTATTACATTTCAATGAGTTTAGGTTAGGACGCGGAAAAATAAATTATGATTTAAACTTTTTTTTTTGGGTGATCAATTATGATTTTAGCTTTATGGAAAGTTCTAATTATTAGTTGATTTTTTGTGTGTAATGATGGACCTAATTAAGTGTCGTGCAAATTGGAGATTTACTATCATAACCACCAAATTATGAATGAAGGTGGGGTCAATTTTAACAATTGGGAAGCAATCAAAGTTTAAAAACACATGCATAATTTTTTTTAACGCTATCCATAAATTAGAATAGTTTTTAACTCATTAGGTGATTATTGAATATTATGTGTCTTATGAAGATAAATGCAACACTGAAGGTTTTTTTTGGTTTATAACCCCACAACCCCCCTGCCCCCACACATATACATATATGTGTTTAAAATAGTTGCATATTTAAAATAGTTGTATTTCATCAGAGTATTTAAAATAGTTGTATATTCAAAACTTAAACTCTAGATCATTAATTAAAGAACAATCCCTCACTAATTGATCACAAGTTTAGGTACCATAAAATTTGCCTCATGAAAAGTTTTGTAAAAGACTATGTACACTTAAAACATTAAGCATAACTTATCTTTAGCTAAATTGCAATTCTAACCCTCCTTTAATTTCTAATATGATTTTTTTGTGGTATAATCTCCACAATTTAGAAAATTCATAATTTTGATTTTCCTTTCAATTTTACATATGTTTATTTTTTATTTTATTTTATTTTATACATTTTAATTGATTAAATTATTTTCAGATGATACTTCAAATGAATTCATTAGATCTAGAGTTCAATTAGACCAAGATAAAAAAAGTTATACAAAATTTATAATTAAACTAAAATTATAGATTTTCTAAAATGTAAAAAATAAAATTACAGAAAAAATAGAATGACTGAAATAGTAGAGCATAAATTATAAAGTCAAAATTACAATTTAGCCTTTATTAACCTAGAAAGTGGTAACATTTTCCCAATATTTTAATGGAATGACTGAAATACGGTTTTGTTTATTTTTTTAGTCCAATTTGTTTTGATTGTTAAGATTAGGAGGAAAAGTAGTTTTCATCGTTATGGGACCACCAACCTTTGCACTAAAGGGCCACAGTTTTACAATGGATCAAAGGTTGTTTAGTCTTTACGATGTTTTAAACTTGGGCCATGAGTCAGTTTTCGTTTTAAATGAAAAATTAGTTTTATAAGGAACATGCTATATCCACTCCCCTTCTTTGCTAATTAACCCCCTTTTTCAATTTGTTTTCTAAAAATGTCATCTTTAAAAAAAGCACCCCCCTTCTGGAAAAATCACTCACCCCCAACTAAAGGAAGGGGGCATGCATCTTTATTCTATCGAAAACATGTAGGTTTGTTGTGTCCAGATTGCCTAACAAAGCCACTCAAATTACAATATTTTGCTAAATCGTAGATAATCCAATAATAAGAAAGTAAACCAAAAACCATGAGGATGGGGTGAATAGAAAGGATAGCAAGTGCAGCAAAATGGCTTATGCAATGCTACTTCTCACCCACAGAACCTTCCCCCATCAAGCAATAAGGTTCCACATCCACTACATACATAACATGTTCAACTCTCTAGTTAGCTACTTCCAAAATGTTTACTTCATTGTGCCTTTCTTGTTAGGCAATCTGTAGACAACAAACCTACATGCTTTCGATAGAATAAAGAAGAACACCCCCTTTCTTTAATTTACACTACACTGTTTGCATCAATTAAAGTGGATACGAATCTGAGTACAAAAGAAAGAGGTGGGTGATTTTCTGGAAACTGTCAATAGGGGTGTGTATTTTTTAAAACAAATTAAAAAGAGAAGTGGATAAGTAAATAAGACAAGTGTATATAGCAACTGCCTTTTATAATAGGCCTAGCATTCTTTTCCACATGATCATAATTGTTTATCTACAAACAAACGATTTGCTTGTTAAGTTTAGCAATAAAAAAAACTAAAAAAACTACATACCCCATTGTTCGGAGGCTCCACATTATGCGTAGGTAAGAGAGAGGGATATTATACGCAGTCTTATCCTTACATATACAAAGAGGCTGTTTCTGACTTCGAACGCATAACCAACAAGTTACCAAGATACAACTATTGTGGCAGGGCTCACCCTCCTTATTAAGTTTAGCAATACTTCTTAAAATTGAGAAAACCCTTTTCCTTTTGATAGGAAAAGCTTTGCAATAATCCAACAATCCATTAGGGTCGGCATAGTATTGGAGGATTTAGACAGTATGCATGAGAATGCAAGTTTGATCGACGTTGTATTGAAAATAAAATAAAATAGAGACAAGCTTTGCATTAAAGGGCCTCTGCTTTATAATGGGCCAAAGTTCTCTTCCTGTCTTCCACATTATTAATTTGGTCCATTTTTTAAGTTTTTATTTTAAAACCCAATTGATTCATTTAGAAGTCCTTAAACTTTGATCCTTTAAGAAAGTGTTAACACTGAACACAAACTAAGAAATCGTCTTAACTGTTTTTATCTTATTTTATCAATTGTTAATTATTAGTATTTGTTAGTAAGGAGAATGAAATTCATGAGATTGTTCTCTTTTCATTCTTTTTCTATCATAAAAAAAATTGTCTCATCTGGTATTTAAAAATTACAACAATTGATCATTTTCATCCAATGATCATCAAGTTATTAACAGGTGAGCAACGAAGACAAAATATTAATAACTTAAATATAAAAATTACAAATCGAATTGTAAATAATTAAATAAAACCAATAAGTAATAGCTTATAACATCGTGGCAGAGATCTTGTTGTGCGGGGCTGTGCGTTTTTTTGGTTAGGATCAAATCGTGTATTGGATTGTGTTTAGGCTGTGAGCAACCACCATGCATCTGCGTGGAGAGTAATAATAGCTTATAATACCAATGTATTTACCCTTATTTGTCAATTTGTCAACAACTTGTTATAGATTACAAACATTCTTAATATATGATATCTTTTTTGCTATCAAAAATAAATTCTCAGCATGGTATTGATATAAAATTGATCAAATGAAAGTAACATAAATCTTCATTAAGGAACTGTGAACATATATAAGATAAGTATTTTTTTCCTAACACAATTTATTTTATATCAAAGATTTAATTATTCAAATTTTGAACCACTTAATTAGAAAACATAAATTGTTATCACTTGTGTTAATCGTTATTGGTTGCAGAATTTAAATGTTAGTAAAAGTTTTGAAATTAACCTACTTAGTTAACTTAAACCATGATTTGATGTCATGGTTTTGTTTACGCGAATGAACAAGGTGAGGAACTTGCGGTTAGGGCGTTACACAGTTTTCATCTTTTTAAAGGGCATGATTAAAGTAGTAGTTTTTGGTAATGATTAAAATTGGTTAACATTCTTCTTCTTATTAAAAAATAAAATTGGTTAACATTCATTGTGAGTTTTTTTCTCTCTTTTATATGAAAAATGTTAGTTAATTTTATATTGTATTCTTAACCAATTTGATTTATCTACAACTAGGTTTATCCTTTTTTTTTAGGCAGCAACTAAGTTAATCCTAAGCACATGAGGTCTGTAGTGTATATAATGGTTAAAGATGGACCAAATCACATTCAATGGCATTAAACTCCATTCATAACTAATAATGACAAAGGCTTGATAGGACAGTGATTCTGTGATTTAGTATTTCTTCCGTCTTAACTATAATTATCATGTCAAAAATAGTTCTAAAATAATTATTATTTTAATTTTTTATGTAACATTAATTTTTTTATTTATATTTCTTATATATTAATGATAAATTATAAAATCTAAAAATAAATTAATAATAATATAAGGTTAATTTTATAAAATTATAATTCTTTTTCATCTATTTATTATTATGTTTATCTGTATAAAATATCCCTTATATATAGCAGTGCATTTTTGTCCATATATTGAGAGAAGCAAATAATCTGGCAGATGTGTTTGCTAAGGAGGGTTTACATTTAAGCAATGATGTTTGTTATTGCAATAGTATTCATTCTTTTGCTGTAAATTCCCAATATGGGAATGCTGTTCCTATCTCAAACTTGAGTAAATAAAATGTCTAACGACTCCTTTTTAGCACAGACAATGCAGAAAAAAAAACAAACTAACAACAATAGTTATTTTGGGACAGAGGAAGTACAGTTTTTGTTAGGAAATCCATTTCCAGGCTTTGTATGTGACCCTGTCTTTATCATGGAGAAATTGGAAACAATAGTAGGTATTCACTACTCTCTAGTCTTTAATAAAAGACAATTTGAACATTAATCACACGTACCAATAAAAATAATTAATTTAGTTAATTTTATTATTTTCTTAAAATATTATTAATGTATTAATTATATCTTTATTAATTATTAAGTTATTATGAGTAATTCAATAATGTAAAAATATTAAAATCTAAAAGTATTATACACCACTTTTTATAAAGAAATAAAAATATTTAGAATATTTAATTAGAGCAACTAACGAAAAAAAGATTAAATGCTTCACAAAAATTCTAAAATGCGTTAGAAAAATGATCATCAATTTCTTTAAAACTATACCTTATAATAAAAACAAGAGAAAATATTAAATTTATTGTGAATGTCAAAATAAAAATTTAACGACAATGCATATAGTGATACAGTGGGAACAAGTTTTATATTATTATTCAATTAAAAATCATTAATATATTATTTAAGATAATTAATACAAGAGTTTAATAGTGATGATAATAAATATAATTTTATATTTTTGTTTAATTATATATAATGATTAATATAATTTTAAAATAATTTTATTAAAGTCATTAAATTTATAATAAATAATAATAATTTTTAATTGAATGATAATGAATGTATAATCTTTTCTTCTTATTGGAATTGTAAAAGTCAATCAACTTTTCTTTTTTCATACATACTTTATGATTGGTATTTGGATGAGAGTTCGACAGAGTTACACTATCACGAGAGTTACACTGTTAGTGAATATATATAATGAAAAATTCTTAGGTGCATCGAGACCAAGACATTTTTCTTGCTCTGATTTATTCATTATTCATCAAGTTAGTATTGTGAGTTATTGTTGTTTCCTACATTAATGACAAGTTTTAATTTTTTTAGGTAGATTAATGACAATTTTTATTTTTTCTAAATAAATTACTGATATAATGATCAATAAATGGATCAGAGTAAGAAAAATGTCTTACTCCCTATGCACTTAAGAATTTCTCATATATAATTATATATAATTGAGTTTTTCGAGTTTCAGAAATGTTTGCTACCTTACCGACCATAGTACCATCTCTAAAGTCCAACATTTTGATGTCACAACATTTTTATCCATACCCAAATTACCTATGCCCCGGATTTTGCTTCCGTGCCAAATTCGCCAAATTCTGAATAACCAAGGTTGCCAAATTCTACCATTTCTTCCCAAACTTCTCATCATCACCAAAGTGGTGGAGCAAGGAAGAAGCAAGTGCTCATGGCTACTACAGTGGCATCATCAATGGTAGTAGCATCCTTTTGTTCCTTTTCAAACCCCGCCACCCCATCCTCATCATCATCACTCTCTTTCAAAACCAAAACCATCACCAGAACAAGACCAAGAACAAAAACCAGAACTAGAATAACGAGGTTAACATGGCTGAATCCTCACCCTCGTGGTGCTTTGGTTGAGGCAACACCACAACCAACAAGTTCACCTCCTTCACCGAGAGATGGATCCATCAAGGTGCTTGCGCTTCCTGAGAACCGTGCTGATGACATTCAAGCTGAGGCCAGAGCCCTGGCTCGTGCTGCCAATGCAACTTCGTACACCCCTCAGCTTGTGGCCTCCAAATATGGCTCCCAACCCATCAAGGTTTTTCACCTCTTTCTTCTTCTGTTCTTCCCAAAGATTGAGTCTTTTTCGTGATATTTTTTGTGGGTGTGATTTTTTTGGTCTTGGGTCAGAAACCACGGGTGTCCTCCAACTCAGTTACTGTGTTAGAGATTAATCTCGCTTGCGGTGCGTGACTGATGCTGGCACTGAGGAATTTTGCACATGGTGGGGGAATCAAACACAGGTTCTCCCCCGAAATAGATCCTCCCCACGTGTGGGAAAGCACCGGGGCCTTACACCAGTGCGCCAACCCTTTGGGTTTTTGTGAATTGATTTGACCTTTTTTTTTTTTTGTAGGTGGTGGGGAGGGCCCTTCAGGTTCTGGGTGCGGTGGGTTTGTTTGGGTTGAAGCTGTTGTTGGACCAGAAAAGTGGAGTGCTTGATCAGAATAAAAGGATTCGTGCTCTTGAGCTTAGGGACACATTCACTCGGCTGGGACCAACTTTTGTCAAATTGGGTCAGGGATTGTCTACTAGGCCTGATATATGCCCAGCTGAGTATCTGGAGGAGCTCTCTGAACTTCAGGTATTGAATTTGTGTACCCTTTTAGCTCTTAATTTGATTGGTGTAGTGTAGCCTGTTAGATTTTTCTAGTGAAGCATGTTCTAGGGGTTAAATAACTTGGCATTGTGTGGGAATTTTGATTGGTTCAGTGATTATGTACATATGCAGCACAAGAAGCTATTGACTATTTCATTTGACTATATTGGTCTTTGAAGATTTGGTCTTAAACTGAATTGACTGATATCGTGTGATCCATGTAGCTGATCTCACCTAGACCTAGTTGGATAAGGCTTTTGTTGTATATGCTCTTGTATTGTCAATGGACAATGTTGATGATATCCAATGAAAATTTATTCACTTATATAGTATTTTTTATCGACAAATGTTAGTTGTTAGAATGTAGTTTTGTTAACAGAGAGGATCAAACTCGCGACCTTTCCCTCCTTCCCTTCTCCCTTAACCATCCAACCCACCTTATATCTTCTATTCAGTTATATAGTGGAGTCATTAGTAGCAGTGAGTTGTGTGGATTTTATATATTTGTTTGTACTGTGAAGATGTTTATGAATGAACTGGTTACTTAGGTTTCCTTGATTATTTCTGTGCTTTACCAGGATGGGTTGCCAACATTTCCTGATGAGGAGGCCTTTGCATGCATTGAGAGGGAACTAGGACTATCTATTGACTCTATTTTCTCTACTATATCTCCAACGGCTGTAGCAGCAGCCAGTTTGGGTCAAGTTTATAAAGGCCGGTTGAAGTACTCTGGGAAACTTGTTGCTGTTAAGGTTCAACGCCCTGATATTGAAGAAGCTATAGGAATGGACTTCTACCTAATTAGAGGTGTAGGGTCTCTCATAAATAAATATGTGGACTTTATCACCAGTGATGTTGTTGCTCTTATTGATGAATTTGCACGTAGAGTCTTTCAAGAGCTCAACTATGTGCAGGTTAGTTCTTCTGCCAATATGAAAATTTGTATTTTAATTGAAGCCAGGCATGCATCATGATTCATCTATTAGCAATTTTCTGCATTTGTTGCAATCCTTGATGATGCTGTAGTTGTGGTCATGGTTACTCCGAAAACCTCAACACTGAAGCCAAATCCGCTGTCATGGACTGTTTTTAAAACCTTCTTTATGAAAATAAAAAAAAACAAAAATAAACATTGAACCCTTTGTAGTTTTGCCAAATTTTAGGCAAAAGGAAAGCATATAACCATGTTATCCTTTTCATTTGTAATTCAAATCTTCCCTAGGGTGGTATATGTGTCATATGGATAGAGATACATGTTTGTAAATTATGCAAGATATTTGTTGGAATTGAATGTTAATTTTGACAGGTTCCTGCAGGAGGGACAAAATGCAAGGAGGTTCAGAAAATTGTATGCTGACAAGGAAGATATCTTTGTTCCTGATGTTTTCTGGGACTATACAAGTGCTAAAGTACTAACAATGGAGTGGGTTGATGGAGTCAAACTAAATGAGCAACAAGCAATTGAGAGACAAGGATTAAAAGTCTTGGATCTGGTAAATGCAGGCATACAGTGCAGTCTCAGACAGTTACTTGAGTATGGATATTTTCATGCAGACCCTCATCCTGGGAATCTTTTGGCAACATCTGAAGGAAAGCTTGCTTTTCTTGATTTTGGCATGATGAGTGAGACTCCAGAAGAAGCAAGATATGCCATAATTGGTCATGTTGTTCACTTGGTTAACCGAGACTATGAGGCCATGGCTCGTGACTACTATGATCTTAATTTTTTATCAAGGGATGTTGATGTATCTCCAATTGTGCCAGCACTTCGAAACTTTTTTGATGATGCACTTAATTATACTGTGAGTGAGCTCAACTTCAAGACACTAGTGGATGGTCTGGGAAATGTTTTGTATCAGTATCCATTTAATGGTGAGATAAACTATGCTTTTCAGTGATTTATCATTTCCTATCATTTCTTTTCCTATATTAGAGTGATTTATAAATATTTACTGCTTATGCCCAAATCCTAACTTTCATGCAGACTCTGATAGGTTGACTTTTGTTTTTCTGTTCTTTTTCCCTTCTGTTGACAGTTCCAGCATACTATGCATTAATATTTAGGTCTCTCACTGTTTTAGAAGGTTTAGCATTGTATGCTGATCCCAATTTTAAGGTACTTGCTGCATCATACCCATATTTTGCTAAAAGGCTCCTAACAGATCCAAATCCATATCTAAGAGATGCTCTTATCGAGTTGCTTTTCAAGGATGGGAAGTTCAGGTTTGAAATCTGCTACTATCTTAAATCTATTGTTGTTTGAACTTGATGCTGTAGAATAATTTATATGAAGTGCAGTTGAATATTCATTAATCTGGTTCAGTGCAGATGGAATAGACTTGAAAACCTGCTGGACCAGGGGAAAAAGGACAGAGATTTCTCTACTAAAGAGGCTTTACAACCTGTCCTAAAGGTATTATTGAGTCCAGATGGTGAAGAGCTCAGGAATCTAGTTATAAAAGAGGCTGCTCGTGTATCTGAAGCTTTTACCCTTGGCACAATGTCTGAAACATACCGGTATATTCCTGACTTCGTTAGGACCCTTGTCTTCAATGGCAATGCAAATGGACCCTTTATGATGTCAGAAACTGAAATGCAAAGCATGATAGAGCTTAGAGATCAAGTGATTAGAATATGGGGACTTCTTCGATCCTCCAACAATTTTGATCCAGCTATTTTGCTACCAATACTACAGGTGTTTAAATTATTTTAAGAGCATTTTGTAAATATCATTGCATACTAAATTGAAAGTTAATTTGTGGAACATGTCAATCTTGGAGCATCTAAAACATGTTGAATGATGGAGTAATGGATCAAGGAATTTGATAGTTGAAAAGATGTGTCCGTGCAACCAAAATATAGCAAACTATTACTATAGCCCTCAATCAACATTAAAAAACAGGCAATGCTATTAAGAGCTAAGATGATCTTGAAAAGTGAATTGTATATTAGTTTAGATATGGGACAAAGTTAACTATTGAAATTTGCTTATTTACATTAATAAATTTCTCTTAAAAGTATTTAGTGGAATTGAATTGAAACTTTTTCAGCTTTTTTTTTTTTTTTTTTTTTTTTTTTTTTTTTTTTTTTTTTTTTTTTTTTTTTTTTTTTTTTTTTGCAATTGTAATTTTACAAAAAGCAATATTTAATATGAACAGGTCCTTGAGAAACCTGAGGCACGCCAACTTGGGGGGCGTGTTGTGGGTGGGATCACTCAACGACTTGCAGCACGCTTTCTTCAGCAAGTACTCCGAGTTCCAACAACAGCTTCAGAATAATTTTGTGGCACTGTAAATGCTAGATAAGGCATGCATCTTATATATTTTCCCTATGAAGTTTGAATTACTTTTGTGGTGCTCAAGGTTTATTAAGATCTAATTATTGGTGTCATCCATAGTGTGCTGTGGCAGAATAGTCCATTCTTATTGATTGACTAGATGGGTCAGTTTGTTTAAACTTTAAATAAGTATTTTCTTAAAAAGTGCTTATTTAATAAGCAAATAGGATTTACTTATCAAAATAAGCAGATTTTTTTTTTTAAGTAAAAACAGTTTAGGAAAACAGACTAAAAAAAATATAAAGCTGTTTATTTTGTACTTTTTTTCAACAAATAAGTTTAAACAAACTAGCTCTATGTATTAACGACGATATTCTGATTTTGCTAAAGCTAATGTTTTTGGTTTCTCTTTATTTCTGTCAGGCTATTGTGGACAGGGAAGATAGGAGTCACATAGAAGTGAGATATTGATTCTTGCGAAAATTATTTGATTTTCTTTTGTGTTTCTTATTCTCCAATTTTGTCAAAAAATTTGTATATATGATGTGCTCATCATTATTGATGCTGGATATGATGATCAGCATCAACATTCAAGAGATCACAATATTATAAAAAACAATTGGTATATCATTGCTCTTACAATAACATGTTGCTGTTTATCTTTTGATATTGGCACACTCATTTCTCTTACATGTATTGTACCTGGAATCGTTTTAGTAACTTGCTTTTAAGTGTTTTGGAGGGGTTATACAGCTGAATATGAATTTTAATATTGTGATCATTGCTAAAACGAAGGGAGTGTGCCATACATGAGAGTGAAAGGAAGATAAATGAAAGGAGAGAGGTTATTTATGTGTTTCGGGCTCCTATTGGATGTGGTGGGTATTTGTTTTGTAGTTGACACAATTTTCAAGGCACATCTACATAAAAACATGTGTTTTGTTGGATTGGATCAAACTTCAGTTTAAGCATCTCAAACATAAAATCAAACACACCGGTAGATTGATTTGTCTTAGTCATGGTAGAGATACTCATTTAATGTCTATAGCAATATACATGTCGACATAATATATCTCATCAATGTCGATCGATTGGTCACCATATCAGGTTGTAGTTTTGGAGAGTTGAGTCTTTCTCATAACCCACCCGTTCAGGAAGAACTATATGTGTGTATACACGTTCAATAAGTGGATATGGTATAAACTAATTAATAAAAATAGATTTAGTTGGGGGACAAAATGAGAAAGCATCATGTGTTAGTCTTAACTATGAACTAGTTATTCATGAGACAAAATTGGGCATTTTTGCTAATTTCATTCCTCGTGTCTCAACAACTCTAATTAATATAGGAAAATGATAGTGTACTCTCCAAATTTTGACCATCAAAAGTGAGAAAAGACCACATAAGCGTGTTTATGGATGATCAGTGTTGACTAAATTAATTTTAAATAAAATTTATTTTAGTTAAAACTAATTTTATAGTGATATTATTTATGTTTTGAATGTTTTTATTTTAAAAACAAGTTCATGAAAAAATTTAATATAGATTTTTTTTTGAACATAACAATTGTCTAACGTTATTCAACATCAACAACACTTTTAATCCAAGTTAATTAGGATCGGTGATAAATGAACCAATTGATAAATAGAAAATGAGACAGAAAGAGAAAGAAGGGAGAGGGGAAAATAAAAGTGAAAATAAGACAAAAAAGAGAAAAGAGGCAAAGGAAGAAGGGATAAAAACAGAGGAAAAAATTAAAATAAGGGAATGACTGAGATATAGAACTACTAATGGGTTTAACCCTCCACCAAGCTTATAGTTTTTTTCCACTCCGTCCTATGATATACCGTCCACCAATCTATATCCCACTTCATTGGGTCTTGTTTAACTACCTTTTCTAGGTAAGTTTCAGTCGACCTCTACCTCTCTTTGTGTCGAGTTCTTAGTAACAAACTTTTGTTCTTATGGGAACATCCAATGGTCGTCTCATAACGTACCCAAACCACCTCAATCTATGCTTCCACACCTTTTCACATACTGGTACCACTGATCCTTTCGTCGAATATCTTCATTTCTTATTTTATCCATCTTCATGTATCCACACATCCACCTTAACATCTTTATTTCTGCTTCCCTTATTTTATGCTCATGTTGCCTATGTGCTGGCCAACATTTCACTCCATATAGCATTATCGGTCTTACAACTGTTCTATAGAAATTTCCTTTCCACTTAAGGGGAATTTTGTGGTCACACAAAAATCTCATAAAATTCCCGTTGCATTCTGCCATTTCATCCACCCTGCTTTAATTCTATGATTTACATCCTCATCAACCTCACCACCTTTTTACAACATTGATCCCAAGTATCTAAAAACATCTTTCTTGGGTACCTCTTGACCAAGTAGATGCAGTGTGTCTTGATCACCATCTCTTACCCGCGAAAGCTCACACTTCATATACTCCGTCTTGCTCTTGCTTATCGTGAATCCTGTAGACTCCAAAGTGTTTCTCCACAATTCCAACTTCCTATTAACACCATTTTTGATTACATCAATAAGCACAATATCATTTGCAAAAAACATACACCACGAGATGAACATCTATCGTGATAGAAAAATACCTTGATGTTCCATTACAAGCTTTCACACATATGGTAGCCCTATCATACATATCCTTAATTGCATTCATATACTTTAATGCTACATTTTTCTTCTTAAGAGTCCACCATAAGATTTTTCTTGGGACTCTATCATATGCTTTCTCAAGATCTATGAACATCATATATTCTTCCTGGCATAAAGATACCAATTGTTGAGAAATCGATGACATATAAGTGAACTAGACACCACACTTTAACCCAAAATCTTAAAACTTAAGTTTATGGGTCTTCTCACTTATATGGTGTTCAACTTGTCTCTTTCTATCCGATGTAAGACTTTAACTCACACTTGTACTCCAACCTAATCCTATTAAAAAGATTGGTCAACCATTTTATTGCTACATCTCCTAAGTCTCTTCATACTTTCCGAAACTTTATTATTTTTCATCATTTTTAAAACCTCTCATTAACTTCATACGTATTAATTCTGCATACAAATCTTCTATTCAGATCATAAAAATTTCCTCCAAATATTATTAAATATTAAACCAAACATCATGCAAATATGTATCTTAAATCACTTTAGCTAATATCTTAACATAATTTTAGTGAATTTAACATGAAATCAAACAAGTTATAATATGTTTGGATTAGATTTATACTATGAAATAATTAATTAAATTTTCATGATAAAAGAAAAAATAAATTTTTTATGGCATCATTTTGTGTTATTCAAGCACTATTAAGCATCACTCCCACCTTTTTTCCATCAGTTGAGATTTGGCGGTTACACATGTGTCCATGAGATTGTGCCACGTGTACTAACTGGTCGGTACTGGCGGTTG
Source organism: Glycine tomentella (assembly GCA_007407185.1). NCBI lineage: Eukaryota > Viridiplantae > Streptophyta > Magnoliopsida > Fabales > Fabaceae > Glycine > Glycine tomentella. The sequence goes on from PYAF01001787.1 coordinate 644,090, forward strand.
GAACACTCAACTGTGCCCGTTGATTGAGGAACACTGAGGCCAAGTTACCATGTATCTTTGTCTGCTGCCCTTACCTTACACCTTAGTTCTTGTATGTCCCACTGTTTCTTTCAATACATGTGGCTTCTGGCTCCTATTTAATTGCTAAACAGTTTTTACTGTTAGTGAGAGATCACTTCGTGGCATTTGATTCATTCAAATTCTTATTTGAAGCTTTGTAATAAAAACACAATTTTTTTTTTTGTTTAAATACGGTAATACACTTTCGCTAATTTGATAGAGTTATTGTTATGTGATGTGAAAGGGTTAATCTAGGAATAGAAGGATTTAATTTAATTAATTGAATAAGATACATGAATTTTTATAAATCTTTGATACTTGATAAAAAATGAATTAATCTAATTATAGACGGTTTCTTTTATCAAAGAAACAAAAAAGAAAAAGAAATAAAAGGGATCAATTTTTCACATCATATCAAAGTGAGAGATTCATTTCTAAGGAAATATAATTCAAAGTAAAAAAATTTCATGAAAATTGGCAGGGAAATTGATATGTAATACTAAAATTTCTAACAGTGAAAAGTTAAAAAACCGTAGCTGTTCATATAAGAATTATCAAATGAATTTAAATAATTTCACATATATTTTATTATATATGTGTAATTTTTTATTTGATAATTATAATTTTTTTGTTTCTTAAGTAATTTTTTTTTACATTACGTGAGTTTTATTTTTCTGCATATGTCATGAATTTAGTTATTTATTCCCACTTCTTGTAATGGCATATATTATGGCTATGATTCTGACAGATTGACTCGTGTAACCCCATACTTTTTAATGTCTTTGGCCGGATATTATAACCTGTTGACCATTTCAATTTGTCTTATTTACCCATCATCATAAATATGGTCAAGATGAGTTGATATGTTAGAAGATTATTATTATTTTTTAAACTGAGAAATTAACAATATAAAATATAGGAAATTATAGAGTTCATGTTTAGATTTAGCACTCTTCTTGATTTCTACTCCTTTGGACCTACCCTATGACATGTGTTGCTGCATTAGGTTATGATTGCAGAAAAAGGTATCCAATGTTTTAACTCTGGCAAGATACTAGTCAATAAGTAATAAATTACAAGATTAATCTTTGACATTAGTCAAGTGATCATAGGTTAAATTCGCACGGTTAATTTGTTAAAATTAAATTTATCTATATTAGATTTCGGACCTCACAAAATCTAACACACAAGACTTTAAAAACAATAATAAACTCAAAATAACTCTTGATTCTCCACTCTTAGCTCCTAGGCTTGTTCTTTTGAATCTCAACTATATACACCTTAGCTCGATGCTCAAATTCACTAAATTAGCAATGTGTCCTAGTTGGCAAAGCAAAGAACCCTAATTTCTTAGGCGCACTCATTAATTAAGCACTCGTGCATTACACTTGGATTCTCAAAGTGCACATAACCTACACATTTTCATTCCTACTGCTTATGCAAATTATGTGTTCCCAATCTCAGTTCAACTCAAAATCTCTTTTTCGAGTTAACCCTAAGCTAGATTCAATTGTCTGATTTCCACCTCACCCATATAACATTAAACACAGAGAAATGAAATTGAAACATAAAGCACGCGTTTAAAACGCAATTAAATAGTCTAAATTAGAAGTTCATAACATTGTATTTAATCATTACAAAACAAACGAACAAAAATAACAAAATAACATAAGGAGATCAAAGAAGAAGCCAAGGAAGCTCTCCATTAAAGTTCCATATCCATTCCTAAAATGAATCTGTACTGATCAAAATCTCCAAAATATCACTACCCTAACTCTCTTACACACTAAGATTACACATGATTTGGTGAAAGCTATATATGCAATAAATTGCAAAGAAGAGGGTTCAGCTTAGTAGCATTCTGATTTCAGTTGCTTAATTATATTCATGTATTGTATTACACAAGGGTTGATCTTCTGCATATCTACTTTTGTCTGCCGTAGTAGTTCATAAAACAGATTTGCTGTATAGCTGAATATATTTTGTCGCTAAGTCGTATTGTTTTTATGATTTATGGATAAACCTATACTTTTATATATGTTGCAAATACTTTGTTGCCATCCTGTCCGTTTTATGCTCAGAAATACATGCTCAGGGTTGCACTGAGGGATCTAGATTTTTTTTTTAGTAAAATAAGAAATAATTTATAATATTATTATAAAAACTATCACTAGTTATTACAAAATACGTAATATTATGATACAAAATTTAAAATACTTATACTTTTATAAATTATAATTATTTTTTTATATTTTCAAAATTTAAAAATATTCTATCATTTTTAAATATCAATACTGTAAAAAAACTTTATAAACAGATTAGTATCAATTTTTTAATTTATATTTTCTTACATTTATTTTAAAACAATACATGTTATAAGAGTAATGCATGTCTATTTTTCTATTGGGCTAATTTTTATTATTATGTGACTGAAGATCAATTAAAATATTCTACGAGATTATAATTGACCCCACATTCCTATAACTTGAATCTACAGTTTGGGTGGACGAATCCATGAGGCACCAAAATCGAGGGGTTGCTGTAGTACTAATTCACTTTTTATTTTTCAAACTTTGAAACAAAGCTATGATCCTAAAGACTCGCGTATATGCAGTATGCCCCTATGGAAGATTTTTTAAAACCTTAATTTACCAATGCCAAGTGGGATTTGGGGTTCTGTATTTAAATTCAGCTCCACCTTAATTATAAAATCGCTGCATTAGTGTATTATGAATAATACTCAAACTGTGGTAGTAATAAGACTCAAATTACAAAATATTATGATGATAATCTAAAATATTTTGATACATTGTGCATGCATATACATCAAAATTGTTAAGAAATCTAGCGGTTAGATTAAACATGATGAGTAAATTAGTATAAACTTTCTGGTTTTTGTATTTGAGGATAAAAAGAATATACATCAAAATTAACATATATGAACTTTCATATTAGAAAAAATGAGTCATATCTTATTGTTATTTCATTTTATAATAAGATTTTATACAAACAATCTAGGTGATATTTAGTTTTAACAGAGACAAATTCAAGAATTCATCAAATGAGGCTGAACTTTATTTTTTTATTTTAAATATTTAAGTATCCAACCTTAAAAAATAAATATTTAATAAATAATGACTTATATAAAATCATTTATTATTTTACACATAATTTAAAATTAATTTTTATTTTAAATAATCAAGAAAGAAGCGCATGTATTTATACTAATTTTTAATTTCAAGTTTTAAAAGACTTTTTTATTTACAAGCTTAATAACAATTAAATAAAACGCACAACAATAATCTCACAATAAAAAAGGAACAAACTCATTAAATATAATAATAACTAAAATTCATCAAATTTGATAACAAATATATAAAATATATATAATTATGTTTATAATATAATCTTATTAATAATTAATGTTACTAATTAGATATATAGATACATAAACGAGACTTATAATAATACACAAAAACATAATTAACCTAAATAATAAAAATTGATGAAGAGTCATAGAAATA
>PYAF01001787.1:647773-661386 GCA_007407185.1 Glycine tomentella
ATAGAAAAGTATTTAAAAATTTACGATAACCCACACACTCTATTCAATTAAATAAAATAAATTAACTTGATGATAAAAATTATATTTTATACAAAGTTATTAAAGGTATATGATTAAGTATAAGTATAATTCTCTCTGTCACAGACAAAGATAAATTTATTAATTTAATCATTAAATTAAAAGTAATGAGTAGATAAAGTCAACAATTTTAGTAAAATTTTAAAATATAAATCTGGTACTTTATTAAATAAATTTAATAATGTATAATATTTTTTAAAAGTATAAGTAAATGTTAATTAACTACTATAAAACTATATAGCAACAAATATTTAATTCATATAAAATTTTGCAAACAAATTAGTCAGATCAAGTAACTTGATACATCATCGTCTCTCGATCTCTCTCTATATAACTATACCAAATATAGTATACTTTCTAATTCTTGCCCTCAGTTTTTCCATAACCGATTTTCTTATGGAAGTGTTCCAACGACTCTCTGTAGGAAAATAACGACAAAAGTCTTAGCATGCATGAAACATACAAGATCACTACTCTTAAGGATTTATTCCTGTAATAACAGGTTTTTCTTTGTTTGGGTAAACAAAACAGCAGAGTGGCAAAACACGTATAGTCCACACCGACCACAGAAGATTTCAGAGAGGAGAGAAAGAGAGAAATGAGTCATATAAATTTCAAGAGAGACTCAGATATGATGTTGTTGAGAACCTTAAAATGACCATACAACCGCGTTAAACAGAAAACTTAGAAGAGAATGAAATTAGGTGTTTGTGGAACAAGTCTGTGTCTGATTCTACCTTTTACCTGAAATCTGAATGCAATTCAATTAACACTAGATTATATATAAATAAGATTTGATCGATTGAATTTTTTTACTGCATGATCAATATTAATTTTTTTAACATAATATATCAATTTTAATGTTATGTATAATTAAAAATATAGAATTATAATTAAAGTATATTTTATAATATATATATATATATTAAGATAAATAGTATTATATAAAATATTATTCACCAAATCAAGATATTTTATTATTAATATATATAATTTTAAAAAATAATAAAGTACTTCTAATATTATTTTATAAGAAACAAATCATTATTCATCAAGATTAAAAAATAATTTAATTAATTAATTTTAATTAATAATATCATCTTTTAAATTTTATTTAAAAATACCTAGAAAGTTAAATCATTTAAGTGGTGACTAATATATTTAACAACACTAAATTAATCACACCTAATTTCAAACCACCATCTTGCCTACCAATGACTGTCTCTTAGGCAAATTAAAAAGCTACTCCAATCATTAGTCATTCCAGACTGAATAAATAAGAAACCAAGAAATAAGCCAAGTTGAATAAATTTTCTTGATTTTAACAAAATAATTCTGGGTTTTCTATTTAACCTCTTTTCTCTTCACTCTACCATAAATGCATGTGTAAACTTAATTAAAGATTATGAGAGAAGTAAGGATATATAATTGATAAAAGAATAATTAATGTGATATTGAAATAGAAGAAAAATTTCTTCACAAATCCTACACTTAAAAAGAACGGAGGGAGTAGTAAATAAAGAAAATGATTAGGAATCAATCTATTAAAAGATATATGCATTTTTATCAATTAATTAACTGCATCATTAGAATATTATATAACCATTAATATAATTTAATGTGGAATTTAAATTTATAGCATTAATTTTATTTTTTTAAAATGCATATTTTACAATATTGTTAATGATTGTCATAGTTTGCCAAGGAGGAAAACAATAAAAGAGATATTATTTATTTTTCAAGAACTTTCTATATTACTTTTTTTTATCCCATTTTTCATCATTTATTATTTATTTTTCCACCATCTTATAGGTGCAAAGAATGTATGGACTTTAATAACAATTGATTTTTTTTAGAAAACTTGATTGATTACTTAAGTGCATGTAATGTCTCCTCTTAATCATAATTTTTTTATTCATAAGACTTGAGAATTTACAATGAATTTAAAAGTTGATACACCTTTCCTTCTTTTCTAGATTTTTGTCTCTTTTCATTTTATATCTTTTTAGTTGTAAGAGAAGTTGCATAAAAATATTTAGTTATTAAAATTTCTAAAGCATTAGGGCAAAATGGCAAGAAACAAAGGGACATTAGTCTTTTAGATTTTTTTTTGTTGTCATGACACTTATGCATAATATTTATCAGTTCTATTGAGTTCTATTGATGATTAATTTCTATTAAAAAATCCAATTAATTGTTTTTAGTGAAATCTTCTATTTCAATCTATTCAGACTCAAACCACAAAAGCAAAAAGGAATATTACTTCTCTGACTATGTTAGGATGACAAAGAATATATATATATATATATATATATATATATATATATATATATATATATATACTCAATATTTTCTTATAATAAAAAGACCAGAAATATCATTTCTTACAAAATATAGAACATTATATTAAACTATGTTAGGATGACTAGCAACTGAATTCCCCACTCCATCCTGTGCTACATCGAATCAAAAGATTCATCCAGTTGGGAATTCCCTCATCACTTGAACTAAGTCTTTAAAAGTCATTGAATTTAATTTCTAAAATCTAAACATGTTAAAATTAAAAGAGTCAGATCATTATTTTACGCACACTAATATTATTACTTTTTTTATACCACTACATCATCATTATTATTATTTTCTATACTTTTCTCTCTTCTCATTTAATCTTTTTTAGTTGTAAGAAAAGTTGCACAAAAATATTTTATACATAAAATTTCTATACAGAAAATGGCAAAAAAATGACAAGAAACAAGGGGGCACTAGCCATTCAGGTATTGTTCGAGAGCCTTAAACAAAAAGGACAGGCTAGGGAATGAAAAGCTCCTCGGTCGAACCAATATGGGAGGCAGTGGCATTCTTGATTTTGGTTCATGTTTCACTTTACATATCCCCTCTAATGAGTCTAATGCTATTTTTCAAAATTAAAATAATTACAAATCTCTATTTTCGACACACACTCTCTCTCTCTCTTCTCTTGTATATATCTCTGAGGAAGGGTTTGTGTTTCTTCTCTTTCCCCTCTCTTGGGACCCAATAAATTGACATTTGAGAAGGAAGGGACAAAAGAGAGGTGGTCACCATATCTACATTTTCTCTCATTTACTTCTTTCACCCCCTACAACTCCATGTTCTATAAGAGAACTCCTTGTTCTTCCTTGAGATATTGCATTTAATGCTCATTTATTTCATTGTTACTACAAATATTTGTGCTACCCTCCCTACATTTTCCTCACCCCACAACAAAGTTTTGCGCAAAAATATTTCAGACTTCATAGCATGTCATCAACTGCATACCTTCTTCTTTTGTTTCTGTGCATTTCATTGCATGCATGTTATGCCCGGCATCTTAGCCCTCTGAATAAGAAGCTGGAAGAGAAATCCAACTTCTCTATCAAGGTAATTGTTATCTACCTAGTTCTATAATTTGTATATTATGTATTGATATAGAGAAATTCTGTGTAACCTTCAAAAATTTAAGAATTTTGGTATTGACATTGAGAAACTTTTAATTTCATACCAATTCTTTAATATTCTTCAGGATATCATACCAATTCTCCTAACTTCTCGTATCATAGTAATGGCTGAAAGAGAAATTCTTTGATTTTCTTGTGTATTTGGATAAACTTTTTCATAAACACTTTTAAAAAAATAAGAAAAAATAAAATAAAATATCTTATAAACTAAAATAAGTTTATGTTTAGGTTAAAACTTATGACTCAGAAAAACTAATATAAAATGATTTCTACATATTTAATTTATGAAAAAACATATTTTATTTTTTTCCTATGTACTTCATTGTAAAAAAGGTTATCCAAATAAATTCTTACATTTCTTTGGGGTTATCATAAGAACTCTCTTGATACAAAAAATGTTACTAATAAGTCCTTTATTAACCTTGATTTTTAAGAGTTACATGTGTCACTAGGCTTTTATTTTATGCAGAGTGATGAGAAAAATGGACTTGATTCCTCTCCAAAGCAGCTCAATGAAGCTGGTCACAACAAGACGGAGACTCGATTGGTTGGTGATTCTGTGAAGCCAAGAAACCAAAGAAGCACTAACCATCATAGGGTAGTGCACAAAGCTACTGATGCAAATGCTTCAGGTGGTGGTGCTCTACAAAAGTCTCTTCTTTCAGTTTCATGGCGTGTGCCTCACAATAACAAGAAACCTCGTCAGAAACACCCTCGGTTTGACTTGGACTATTCGCCACCAAAGACACACCCTCCTCATCACAACTAAGCAACAACAATGAAGTGTGTTAATTAAGCCCTGAAATATTGAAGAGAAAGGACAACATTAATTGGAGAAAGGGCCTCTCATTATAGTTGAAAAATGTTTAGTTTCGCTAGCATATGTATGACTACAGAAACTTAATGACTGTTTTGACGGTGTTTCTTCTTCTTCTTCTTTATCTTTCTAATTTTATATATATAATGTACATCAGACATGTTTCCAGAAGGTACATGCATATATGTATATATCTCCTGGGTCAGGTATATATATTTAGATCTTTATAGTTTATATTATATTATTATAAGAAGAATTAATCACGACTACAATTTATATCTATGGTCTAATTGGTCTTCTAGGTCTTCATTTATTGGCAATTCACACCATATTATCCTCACTATAACTTCTATCTTATATCATGGTAATGGTTAAATGAAGAGTCATGTTCTCTCTTTCTCTTAATTTTGCCGTATATATATAGTACATATATACAGCATGGTTTTAAAAGAATGATCAGCAACCGCAGGTTTCATTTGCAATGCAATTTAAAAGTTTCTTGACTCACAATGAGCGTATCATATTAATTGTATTTTATTTTATTTTATACATTTTTTTGCATTGTAAAGGATTGTGACGTAATTGCAACCATAATGTATAGTATCCTAGTTATCAAGGGGAAATTCCCTTCTTATAACTGAATATTTGATGTAGCAATATGGATATAATTAATAAAGATGATAGCGATAATTAAGTGGTTTATATATTCGGACTTGAGAAGTCAACCAGTGCATTAATTTCTTCATGGTCCCAGAAGTTTGATGAAGAGGTACTGTTAAATGGCTAACTAACTTCATATCAACGCTTTTCTTATGAGTCGTAGAGGATCATTATCATGAGAAAATATATATGAGATTATGAGAAGAGTGCAAATTAAAGGCCACAGCGTGTTAATTAATAATATTGGTGTATAATTTCTTTTAATGCAATATTGGTTAATTTGTAATTATGCGTATGACCATTAGTGATTTTTAAATTTTTTTTAAATGTACACATCTATCCTTCTTAAGACTTCATATATAATATTATATATATATATATATATATATATATATATATATATATATATATATATAGCCTGTTTGGATAAGCTTCTTTAGAAGCACTTCTAAAAGAAAAAAATAAGAAGGAAAAAATGAAATGAGTTTTTCCAAAAGTAAAAATAAGTTGTCCATTAGCTTATTTTTAGAAGCTCACCAATATATCTTCTCTAAAAGATGATATGACATCTATAAATGAGCTAATGAAAAGCTCATTTTAACTTATGAAGAAGCTCATTTTCTTTTTTTCTTCTTATTTTCTTCCTCTAGAAGTACTTCTAGAAAAGCTTACATCCAAACAAGTTCCTATTCCTTTAGAGATATTTCTGTTCAAAACACTTAATCCAACAAAAAATTGAACTTTCAATCGCTACATTACAAGAGAGTCCTTTATGCTAAGGCCAACCAGTTCCTTAATATGGATATATGCTCTATTCAGAGTAGAAAATCTTGTATGCATTTCTATTTTTCTTTTTTTTTTAAATTCTGAGAATTCATATGTACAATCGATGCATTGAAGGTTACGTTGCAGTATGTACTCGCATCATTATCATGTGATGTGGTTGCAATTTTTTTATTCAGTTAATAAAAAAACCAAGTAAATACAAGTTGATTCTAAGACGTTGGTAGTTGGTCTTCTTAAATAAGGGAAAATGATAGGAATGGCTATATGTCCAACAAATCTTCTTTCGCACATGGTTTTGGTATTTTTGCCGACTTTCCTTTTCTCTCTGTCGCTTATTTTTTCATATATATATATATATATATATATATATATATATTATGAGATGAAGTTATTTTATATTAAAATGAGATGATTAAATTTGAACGGTATAATTAAATATAAATGATTAAGATTTAATGTCACGTGATCATTTAAAAAATTATGTGACTTTTTGACATTAAATTTTAATATTTTATTTATGATTATATTGTCCCGATTTAATCATTTCACTTTCATATAAGATATTTTCTTTCATAAGATATATCATATATATATATATATTAATTCAAAGAGTTGATGCAATGAGATAAGACTATGTTGCATTTACATGAGTAAGAACTATTTATTTAACTAGATGACTCGTGTTATATTTCTACTATCTGCAAATTCCCTTGAACAAGCCGTGACAATTAAGTAATGTAAGTAAAATTAGTCTCTGATCTAGTAAGTTGAAAAATATATATCATGTTACTCAAGAAAAAAAGAATACATAATATTGGTATTGATTTTTAAAGTTAACTTGTGAAAAGATAATTATACTTACAAGCTTTAAATAAATTAAATATTGATGTAATTACTAGACTGAGAATAATGTATCAGGTTTGGAAATACTTCCCAACGCCAAGAGGAATAAATATAGTTATATCATTATGCGAAATTTTTTAACAGTTTAATTTTGATAAATTACAGTAGTAATATAAAAAATTTCATATTGTAAACTAATTGAAAATTATTGTAAATATAAAATAAAAATGATTTAAATTAACAGTTTCAATTTTGAAAATTATATATTGTAAATATGGTAATGTTTTAGTATATTCTAAATAAATTCAACTTTAATTTTAATCTATTCCTATATTTACAAACATTCAATAATGAATGGGTCATGCCAAAATTTATGAGATTTATAATTTTCATATGATAAAGTTACATGAATTTTAACATAAAAGGATGTATTTTCATACGTAACACAATAATTTACAATTACAAGCCAATTGTTCCCATAACAATACAAATCAAACGAACGAACTTGTCTTCTTCTCTTTTTTTTCTATAACACGAACTTGTCTTCTTTGATGTCCTATCAATTAAACAAATAAAAAACATACTTTAGCTAAGTAATAATCCTAAAATAAAATATGTTATCAATAAAAGACTTTTTTCTTTTCTTATTTTCTTAATTGAAGGAAAAAAGAAACAAATAGAAAAGGTAAGTAACTGAACCTAAACTAAAAAATAGATAAGTGGGGTACATGAAAGAGGCCCCATGAATTTATAACTATCCGGGAATATCCATGAAATTCTCAATTCGACAGCATATTTAAACTAATGTTTAATAAAAGATTTAGAAAATTTAAATTCTTCTTTTGATTTTAATGACTATTAAATTGCATTGTAATTTACTTCATTTAAAAAAAATGACATTGTATTTCCTTCCATTTTAAAATTACAATTTACTCCTTTTAGAAATCAACGTGTTAAAATTTAATCTATATTAATATGAATACCTTTTTAAGATTATTTTTCCCTCTTTACGACTCTTAGTGTCATGATCATCATCCATTTATTATAATTAATCTATATTATCAACTGTGTAAAATAAAATAAAATAAATACACTTAAATAACAATTTGGTCCCTATAAAATATCTTAATTTTGCTTTTAATACTTTAATGATTTTCTTTAGTTTCTGAAATTTTTTTATATGTGTTGTCAAGTGAAAATTGACAACATTAACAAGTAACATAACAACGTTACAATTTATTGACTTGTCATATCATCAAAGCATTTAATAAGATAATTACACATATTTTTTTAGTAAATTATATTTTTAAATCCTTGATCATTTATTAAAAACAGTTATTATTGTTAAACTAGTTGATGAGATATTAAAAAATATTGTTTACAATTTTTTTAACATATTGTTATTTTTTTAGATTTTTGATGATGTGATAAATTAATGAGTTATCGACATCATCGTTATGAAATTAATCAACGCTTTACTTAAATGTAAAGACTAAAGAAAAATAAAAAAATAATATGGACTAAAATAATCTTTAAAGGACTGGTATGTAAAAATAAGCTCATTAAACTAAGTTATATGATAACATTGTTAGATAGAAGTATAATTTTACACATATAAAAATATACATGTCCTAGTAATATTTAGAAAACAAGCTTCATTAATTAATTCGAAAAGAGGTTATGAAATGTTTTTCTATTTCAAAATAGATTAGTCCCATGTAAATATTTTATTGTACTAGTTGGATACTCGATCCTTTCTACACATAATATATATATATATATATATATATATATATATATATATATATTTTTTTTTAAATTTTGGAAACTTTTTTTAATGCTTTAGTGCAACTTGAGTCTCTGGCAGCAACTAACCAAAGCCAGGGTGTTCCGCACCTAACAAGGGGAAGGGACACAAGATGCAACAGTTCCAAGTTTGTCTCCTATGGAAGCAATATAGTATAAATTCAACTCAGATAGAACATAAAATCCCAATAAAGACAAATTGGGATTGAGAAAAGGGAAACTAAACCGGTTTCTTGAAACTAGCACAAGCATTGTCACACACACACATTCTAGTCTTCACAACAAAGGTGACAACAAGAAGAACGTGACATTCCCAACAATATTATGGAAATCGTAAAATTTTGCTATGTCTCACTCAACTCAAGCTCATGGCTAGCTGATTTCCATTGGTGAATCCCGAAGAGAAATCTCGTGTGTCTCACATAGTTAAATATCCTCCGTCAAGTGCGGTCGATTTTCTGCTTCAAATTATGAACATAAGATAGTGAAAAAAAAGGAACACTTATATATGCCCCACCTTTGACACATTAGATGGATGTTGTTTTTATAGGCATTAATTTCTTGCTATGTGAAAACTTAACGAATAAAACTTGTATATGTAAAAACATATATATTATATAGGAATCTCAACTTCTAAAGTTCACTGAACTTTTTAAATCGTGTACTAGGTAGATTACTATGTATTGGTGAAAGGGATTGGATTATGGGCATATTCATTTATTCAAGGTTCTAGATATGCATATGATTTCTTTTCTTGAGTCATATTTGTTTGGTGAAATACAATAATTAACGTGATACGTGGCTTAGCATATTTTATACACCAAACGTTTTAAGTACCTACTCAAAGCCTCTTCTAATCATTCTTGTTTTTTAGATGAAAGCCTCTTCTAATCATTCTGCTAGCCATATACTCCGTACTAACTACTAGTAAACATTATGGTACCAAAGACAAGAATATGGACGCGGGGCACAGGTTTCATTAATTCTGAAAAAAAAGAAAAATGGACGCAACTTATGTGGCTAGTAGTGAAGAAATATCTGATTAATAAGAATGTCCAGTCCATGCACATCGTAAATATTAATAGGTGAGAGTGGTCACTCTATCTATAATCTCCTGGAAGGTTGGAAAATTTTGTCTGACATAATAGTATTATAAGAAACTGTGGAATGCAGGCCATTATCCTGAATAAAAGACTAGTTTTACAATAAACGTACACTCAGTAATCTCAATGCTAGCACAAGTCGGTGGGAAATTGATGTCAAGAGGGGTGCAAAAACAGCTTAATTACTATAGAGTATTAAGTTGATAAGATGACACACACACGTGAGTTTTTTTTTTTACCCAGAAGTAATATATATTTTGTAATTTCAATTTTAAAAATTTATTGTCATTCTTATGATTTGTTTTAAAAAAGATTCATTAAAATGAGGTTCTTCATATAAGGTTGTGATAAGAACTTTGAAGTAAGAACAAAACAAAACAACAAAGGTTTTACAAGCTTTACAGAAAAAAAAAGGCTAGAATTTATCGTGATCAAATCATGTTCATTAAAAGTGTTCAGATTTAAGTTGTGCTCAAAATTTAAAGTCTAGGCTGAATGCTTCATTAGACAAATTTGAGTTAGGGTGGCTGAGGGTCATAGTAGATCGGGTCAAAAATTTCAAATTCAATTCAAGCTTCTAAAATAAGATTCAATCAAACTCAGTAAAACCTGATCTATATATACGGACTTTTTATGGATCTAAGCCTATGGCGGATCATAATTAGATTAAGATAAAAATGATCACATATACTTATGTCCTTTAAAACTCAAACCTTATATTTCATTGGACAAATTCATGTTGGACTAGTCTAGAGTTTGATGCAAGTTATAAGTTATAGTCAGACTAAAAAGTCTAGATTCAATTTGGACTTCCAAAATAAGATTCAAGTTTAACAAAAAATTAATTTGTATTAAGTTTTTTTTTGCGTTCAATCCATATGGTGAAAAAAAGAACTAAATATAATTAATCTGTGCCCAAAATTTAATTCATGCTTTGTATGGGTTAAGCCTGATTGTGAATTAAATATTTCTTTGGCATTATTGGCTCAAGATGTTTCTTAATAATCAAAAGTTTGTTAAGAGTAAAGAAATATCTTTCTCACACTTGAATAACCTTGATAACCTTAAACAAATTGTGTTCAAGTTGTTAGAAGCTATTATTTTTAATAAAAAAAAAGTGTCTGTTTAAAGATGCTTCTAGAAATGATGAAGTTGAGTTTCTAATACAGCTAGTTCAAAAGTTGCTTAGAAAATATTAAATAAATTCAGTTTTGATTAAAACTTTCTAGTATGAATAAAAAAACATAAATAAGTTCGTTTCAAAGAACAAATCTTATTTTGCTAAAAAGTTATTGAATTTCAAAATAAAATTTAAAAAATAAGATCATAAGCTACAAACAGTATAACAAGCGTAAAAACTAAAAAAGTAAGGGAGATCGAGAGAATACGTACTACTAATAAGGGTGTGTTTGGGACAATTATAAAAATCAGATTATTTGAATAATTGATTATATATATAATCGGTTATAATCTTAATTATTTTTTTTTGGTAAGTTTGTTAAAAAGTAATTTTAGGATAATTAATTTCATTTGGATGGAATAAAAAAGAAGTAAGCTTTTACATAAGAAAAAAAACAGAAGAAAAAAAATAATTGCTGAAAAATAATCATAAGCCACAAATTTTCAAATTCCAGAAAATAGCTTATTTAATTTTTCCCCAAAAAAAGCTTTCTTACAGATTTCAGTTGTTATACTAAACACAACTTATTTTGCAAACAACTTTTTAATCCCCCAACACAGCTAAAATCTATAAAAATAAAACATGCTTTGAGTTTTTTATACTAATTCACCGTACGTCAAATTCTCAGGCTGTGTCCAAATCCTACTTCAACAAGATTAACAAGATTTTATCACTTGAATCACTCTTAATTACATCGGATATTTTTTCTTATGCCTCCATAGGCTTCTTTACAACCAATATTCTTTTTGAAAGCCTCTACGATATCAAACAAAGCTCAATAGTTGTTTCCCTAGCTAACACCCAAATTGTGTTAAAAAATTCCTTTAATTAGCAACAGCAATCCACCCTGATTAGCCTCTAATGTGCCTATTTATTCTTCAATATGAATGGACTCTCACTTTTTCTATTTCTAACAGTGGATACGCAATATTTCACAGATATTTCTAGAGTTTTTAAGATATTACAAGTGGTAAAGAATAGATATTGAGTGTTTAACTAGGGTTGGATGTGTTAAGGTATTAAGGTTGGTATGCAAGTGTTAAGGTATTTAAAATATGGTTGGATGTTGATATGATTGTCAAGTAAATGGGTTAAATAAACTTTATTTGGCTGAAAAAAGTGTTAGTCTCTTTTATAGGAATTGCATTAACGAGTTGATTGGAGGGAGGTTTAAAATTGTCAATTGAAGAAGAAATTGAAGATTTGAGAAGTTACTGAGGTAGCTTAAGTGTCCATGATGAACAAGCTTAAGCTAGCGCTCATATGAAAGATTTGAGAAGTTGTTGAGCTAGCTTAATCCGACATGACGGATAAGCTTATAAGCTAGTTGCTCATGTGAAGAAAAGGAGATTCTCTGGACTTGCTTAAATTAACACCCATCATGGCTAGCTTAAGTGAGTTATGCAAGGACAATTTTTAAAATTTTCAAGTTTGCTTAAGCCATCATGATGGGCACTTAAGCAAGCTTCTTTGGAGGCAACATTTGAGTTTTTTTAGCTGGCTTAAGCTGCTATGATGGACAATTACGCTAGCTTATTAGGAAAATGCCCGTGCTAAAAAAGCCCAATTTCTATATAAAGGAATGTCTAATTTCTAGATTCTTGCATTCCAAAGGCACGAAGGTTAGAAAGAGAGTTTATGATGGCGTTAATGCTTAGGGTTCTCTCTCCATCATTTGTTCCTATTTCTCTTATGGTTATAAGTAGCTAAGTTCTTCATTTGTTAGAGTTTAATGTAATTAGACATACTTTTATGTTATTATTAAGTTTGTTTCTATTCAATAAAGTATTGTTATTATTCTTCTTCTATGCTTAATGTTTGTTTGTAGTTTGGTTAAATATTTGCATAATTTTATAATTTCAAATATAATTGGGAATTGTGTTGGATTGCAAACTGGAGAAAACAACTAATCATTTTTATGTCTAAGGATAGAATAAAAAGGATTGATCATCATTAAAATTCTTTTATTAATGCAAGTATCTTGGCTATAGTAATTAATTCAAGGGATTAATAGTAAAATCTAGAGACTGTAGTTCTCTCACTTAAAAGATTAAGGCTTGAATAAATTTATGGGTGAATCATAGACTTAATTAAATAGGAATTAATAGTGATTGTATGTTAAGAAGTTTAATAAAATTAAATCTCGATGATTTCATTCATCTAATTTAGACCAAGTTTCTTTTTTTGCATTCATCAAGTGTTGGATAAAATTCCTAACGCGATTTGAAGTATGACTAAAAGTGTATTAAGTGTAACACCCCGTAGGCTTCCGACGTGTTATTATTAATAATATCAGATTAGCGTATAAACATATCAATTAATCAGTTCAGCGGAAACATAGGATCGTTTTCTTGATACATTATGTATGGAGTCACATAACAGAACCATAAAATCACGCCCCTGCTGATCCAGTTTATCAAAACCAACATAAATAAGACAGATAACAGAGCTTTAGGCAGAGTAACAACAATATAAACATACACATGTACTCAGGGGAAAGTCTCATATACATAATATCCAAGTTCTGTACAATATATATATATCTCAGGTTCACCCCACACAAGGTGCTACAAAAGAATATAATCCCTCAGAAGGGGTATACAGAACTATCACAAAACAATCCAAAATGGAGCCTTCAAGCTCGCCATGCTGCTCCTCAGCTAGGCAGCCTAGTCTCTGATGGGCCTCTTGCCCTGAGACTGCTCTTCTCTTCCAGAAGGTTCACCTGAAACCACATAACCCCACACGGGGTGAGATAACATATCTCAGTAAGCTCAGGATCCATGGAGGAATCTCCTCCACCCTGGCCCACTATCATAAACACATACATACATATCATAATCAAATGGCCCTCTGGCCTAGCC
>PYAF01001787.1:676497-691799 GCA_007407185.1 Glycine tomentella
ATGTGGATAATATGTTAAAAAAATATATGTAAACAGATAATAATGTTTTATAAATAATTTAAGTTTCTTTTTACATGCAATAAGATAAATTTTACAAATTAATTTAATCATATTATAGGCTTAAATCTTTTTATAAATTTAAAATTTTAAAATATGTTTGTGGGATTATTAATATTTTTAATTTAGATTTATCACATGATTTTCCATTCTCTCTACGTTGGACATGTATTTACTATTTCTACTAAAATATTTTTTAAATATTGTGACAATGATAATTTTAAATGACTTATTAATTAAAGTCTTGATGAATTAAAAAATTAAAAGTGTAATAACTAATATAAAACTATATATTTTATAAAATTATTTATATTTTTAAAATTATAATAAGTATACTAATAATATTTTTCAGTATTTTGATAAAATCCATTTTGGCCTTAATTTCTATGGGATTTCTATACTTTAATTGATTATTTCAGTCTAATTTGTGCTAAATTGGTGCAGGCACTCTGAACCTTCAAATTAAAGGAATGAAAAAAGAGCACAAAAACATTTTAATATATCATATACTATCAATGGTTGTGATAGTGCTTTGTCATGACAACAGAAATTTAAAATAAATTTTTTAATATATCATAT
This sequence comes from Glycine tomentella, assembly GCA_007407185.1. NCBI lineage: Eukaryota > Viridiplantae > Streptophyta > Magnoliopsida > Fabales > Fabaceae > Glycine > Glycine tomentella. Next base: position 677,134 of record PYAF01001787.1, read on the forward strand.
ATTCTCAACAACAAAAAAAATTATTAAAAAACCAAAACAAAATTTGGTCATTTATTAAGGATTTTAAAGATATTTAAATCCTTAATATATCAAATTGGTTCTCTTTATTTTTTCTTTTTTGTGTATCACTTTCTTCCGATTGTCCAAATTCCAAAAGGTATAACGGAAAGTTTGACAAGGAACAGTGACATTACTCTTATAAATACATTGCTCCAGTGGCAAGCTTAAATATCCATCGATTTATGTTAAGATTTACCACTATGCTTTCCACAATGTTGTTATATGACTGATAATATCGAGTATTATTCAGAAAGTAAAAGCCATCAAGTCGTATATATGACTGATATGGAGTAAAAAGCAGCTTGTACAGTACAGTGTTTAAATGGACTCGATACTCGATAGAAGCTTAAAGACAAAAAGGTGGTCACAATACGTACAATGGGAGACTTGTCGATTAGCAATCAATATTGCTAAGCAGAACCAATGTGTACAATTGTCCTGCTCATTGTTGGTCTGTCTATATGATTCTCAGATAAGATTTTTTATCATTGCGAACTGTTCCTTTTGTTTGTTTTTTTTATATATATATAAAAAAACGTGATTCCTTCTCTTGTTTTGAAAGATAACTTGGATTTTCTGGACTTTGGATGATTTTTAGCCCTTGGACGTTGGAATAGCAGATAGCGTACTTAGAAAGAAGAGAAAAAGAAAAATATTATAAATTTGATCTTTTTTTTAATAAAAAATTAACAATTAATATTTATCAATAAAAAATAACATACTTAGATCACATGATCTATATAGATTGTGCAAAACTTAGATCACATGATCCGTATAGATTGTGCAAAAGTTTGAGAGCATAGGCAAATTATAGAGTCTGCATTTAAGTGTAGCCCCACACCCAACCATTACACCCCAATAGAAAGCCACTCTCGAGGCATACATCATCTTATGAAGAAAACAAACCCCTCAAATCCACATACAACTTGCATCCCTGTTCGATAAAATGTGTCACCCACAATTCAGTTCTTTGTGCAATCCAGTTTCTTCCAAACTTAATAATTAACAAAGTGTCCAAAGGTATTTTAGTCCCCCCTTCCAAATCAAACAACCCAAGGCCTACAACATATTAATGCCAAAAATGACAACCCTAGGGACGAATAGAGAGGGAGCTAGGCTAGGTAGGGGCCTGGCCTCCCCTTCTCTCCAAACTTCTCATGCATATACATATATACATTTATAAGTAATTAAGTGTTGTTGTATGAAAACTTAGTCGATGGATCGACTAATTGATCCAACAAAATCCTCAAATAAGTTGAGTGATTTGTTACCTAGAAAGGAATTTTCTTCTCAGTAAACGTGTTCCTAAGTTACTTCAATAAGCAATTAGTGTAAGTAAATGAAAAAGAATAATAAAATAGGATTTGGGAAAAAAAAGTAAAGATAAAGACAATAAATAAATATGATAAAAAAACTCGTAAAGATAAATGTAAAATATGTTTGATTTGGATTGATTATGTTTTAAAATTAAACACAAAACATATTTATACTGCTAGAAACTCAACTACTCTACTAAATGTTTTTCTCCTTGATAATTGCCTATAAAACGTGGTTTGAAACTCATTCAACTAATTGTACAAGTTTAGCTGATTTTGACTGACCCACTTTGTGATAACTTTTTGTTACTGCTCCCAAAATCTAGACATGACTTCTATATTCAATTGCCAGCGGCCGGTTCTTCATTTTTAATTGTTGTTTCTACAATTTAATTTAGGAAAAACTTCTAGAATCATGAGTAGCCACCTTATCTTCATGCTATAACAGAAAGTTTGACAAGTAACAATGACATTACTCTTATAAATACATTGCTCCAGTGGCAAGCTTAAATATCCATCGATTTATGATAAGATTTACCACTATGCTTTCCACAATGTTGTTACCACTTGTTCTATGTCTTACTCTCCTTGTGCTTCTCTTGTTTTTCATCCACAATCTCAGAACCTTCAAGAACCCACCCCTTCCTCCAGGTCCTAAAGGCCTTCCAATAATAGGAAATTTACATCAATTTGATAATTCCATTTTTTATCTGCAGCTATGGCAACTCTCAAAGAAATTTGGCCCTATATTTTCCCTTCAATTAGGGTTAAGGCCAGCCATAGTTGTTTCCTCTCCTAAACTAGCCAAAGAGGTACTGAAAAACCATGACCTAGAGTTTAGTGGACGACCTAAATTACTTGGCCAACAGAAATTGTCCTATAATGGGTCAGATATTGCATTTTCTCCATACAATGAATATTGGAGAGAAATTAGAAAAATTTGTGTTGTACATATCTTTAGCTCCCAGCGTGTCTCTAGCTTTTCCTCTATAAGAAATTATGAGGTGAAGCAAATGATAAAAAAAATATCTGGGCATGCCTCTTCTTCGGGTGTTACAAACTTGAATGAGTTACTCATGTCTCTCTCAAGCACTATAATTTGCAGAGTAGCTTTTGGGAGAAGGTATGAGGACGAAGGAAGAGAAAAGAGTAGGTTCCATGTGTTGCTCAATGAGCTTCAGGCCATGATGAGTACTTTCTTTGTTTCAGATTATATTCCATTCATGGGTTGGATTGATAAACTGAAAGGATTGCATGCACGACTTGAACGAAATTTCAAGGAGTTCGATAAGTTCTACCAAGAAGTCATTGATGAACACATGGATCCGAATAGACAACACATGGAGGAACATGATATGGTTGATGTCTTGCTTCAATTGAAGAATGATCGTTCACTTTCAATTGATCTCACTTACGATCACATCAAAGGGGTCCTCATGGTATGGTGTCTTAATTCCTATTTTCTTTTGACTGCAATTCCTATTTTCTATAATTTATTGCTTTTCTTAGGTAACTAATGTCTTCAATATATTAATTAAAAAGTTAATAATTGGATAGAAAATATTTATTAAAAAGGTAATCTATTCCATTGAATATTTTATAGTTTCCTTATTTAAATTTTTCATAAAATTAAAAAACCCTGTAAGTGTTTTAATTCCTATAAGATTTGGTCCTACACCTTTTTATTTATTCAGAAAAAATGAAGACATGTATTGATGGGTTTATAACAATTAATGTATTCATTTCTTTAAAAAAAGACAAACAGTTATCGTATTCTATGTTACCGAGTTAGAATCCCTTGATTTTGATTCCTACACCTAAATACAAAAGAAGAATTTCTACTGGTAAAAAATAGTTACAAAATTTATAGACTGAAGTTGTACGGAGACTAAAATTTAAAACTTCATTATATAAGAACTAAGACTTAAAACCGGGATAATTGTAGACAACAAATAAATAATTTAATCTTTTTTAATTATATTATTGGTATGGAATATCTACCAATTTTAATAATAATTAATCTAAGTTAAGAAATCTGATTTATCTTTTTTAGTAGAGTACTCCCCTTTTAATAATATTTTTTCTATTTTTAAGACTCGAACTCCAAATCTTATTTAAGAAAAGTGAATCTGATATTATTCAAACGAATGATTTGTTGGTAATAATTTAACTATTAAAAATATGGATAAAATTGAAAATACTTTTTTAACATAGAAACTTTAACTAGTATTTTGTCCTGTAATGCACATGATAAATGCTTATGATAACTAAAATTTATGATAATTTTTTTCAAATATCTAAATATATTATAATTAACATTATATTTTAAATTTATGATGAAAATTAAATTTATATTGTGATATAAAATTATTTTTAATTATTGATATTTTAAAAATATTCAAGTTCAATTTAAAAATAAAGACAGAAAATAGGTTAAGATAATTTTTTTAAAAAAAACTCTATCCTAAAAGAAACTTTTAAAATTATTTTTGTCGAAAAATAGTTCTTAAAAAACACTCATTTAACGTAACTACTACTTTGATGACCCATGCCATACACAGATGGATTGTTATAATAATTGATATGAATTTGTAATTAAATGTATAAGATAAAATAAATTTTAAAATTTTATAAACATAAGATACATTATCAATCTAACTAATGTGTGTTCTAGTACGTTAATTGAATTTTATTTAGAAAATCGTTTCCTAGATTATTTGAAGTCATTATAAAATGATAAAAAATTCTTAAAGGCATTTTTTTTAAAATGAACATATTTTAATATATATATATATATATATATATATATTTGAAAATAATTCCTGCAAATACTGATTTCACATAATTATTCCACTTTAGATATATAGAAGATATGTTCCTACCCTACAATATGGTATATTTGTTTTCCTATACAAGACGGAAGTAGGAATAAGAAGTGGCAGACAGATATTTGGATGATGAAAAAAAAAAAAAAACCGTAGAGCACTGAGTACATCAACAAAATAACTTAATTTGGTTGAAATGAGATAGGGTCAAAGTGTGATAGTGAGAGTTTTTTTTCTTTTTTTTCTTTTTGAATGTGTGATAGTGAGAGGTTGTCAACCCAATTAATGTTAGGTGGATCAATATAATTAAAATAAGTGTATTTTAAGTTTAATTCACCAATTATGTACAATATTTTTTCCGAATTCAAATATAAATAAAACTAAACTATTAACATTTATATTAATAAAAAAATGTTTGTTAATATCATTGAAATTTACATATCACATTTAAAACTAATTTTTTTTCTTAAAATGTCTTTCATTACAATTGGAACTTAATTAATATCAATAGTAAAAAAAATCATTGAAAATATAATTTCAATTAATTAAGATTATTTTGAAATAATAACATTAATTAAAAAGTGAAGATAAAAATAATTAAAATTTATGTATATTTAAATCTAAATTTTTTAATTGCTTATAGCCGAGTCCAAAAGAAGTAGCTAACTAGTTATCAAGAGTAAATAAGTGGATTCAAAAGTCAATGTTTATCTTAATTACATTAGTCCACTTATAACAAGTTGTGCAGTCCATAGCAAGTTTGTTTAATCTTATTTTTACTTAAATTTAACTGGGCAATTATTTATATATTTTTTCCCCTTCTTTCTCTTCACTACACCATTATTCTTATCATGCACTTTCTACCTCCTGTTCTTATCTCTACTTATTGTAAGAAAAACTGTATTGAAAAAATTATAGCATTATACAAATACAAATTTTCTTTCCCCCAATATATGCCAAGTTTACCTCTCATATTTTCATATATCATCAATATGATTTTATGCAAGGAAAAATATCAAATATAATTACATTTCTTTTAATTTATTTATCCAATGAAATAAATGAAAATAGATAGAAACTTTTATTTTCTTCACATTTCTTTCATTTCCCCCCCTAAACTAGACAACCTATTTATTGGTTTACTTATTATTATTTTCTCTTCTCTTTTACTTCATTACACCCTAGCTACTTTCTTTACATTCTTGTTCAAATATAGTCTCCAATGGCTTAGTAGTTCATATATAATTTTTTTTAATATTGCTCGCTTTAAAATGTTTTATTAGAATTTATTATTTTTAATTTTCTCCTCTCTTTAATTTACTTCAATTGAACTTACTTTCTTCTCTAAAAATTCAACATGGCTTTTGAAGTTAAGAGTGATTAAAACTACTTATTATTTTTTTTTTATGGAAATACAGGAACTTTGACCACATTTAACCAAAAGTATAAGGTGTATAACCACATTTTTAGGATAACCATTCTTAGCATTAAGACGGTTAAGTTCAAGTAGATCAATATTTTATTTTTACATTTTTTTTTACAAAGAGAAACACGTTTTATATCATAAAAATACTCCTAATCTCTAATAAATGCCATTACTTATATGCTGCAATTTTATTGTTTCTAGATAAAAAACGCAATATTTCTATTATATATGCGAGTCAAAAATGAATAAAACTTTAAAAGAACACAAACAAATAAAATGTTATATTTCTAAATGGCATGAGACTCTTAAGCTACCAAATTTCTTATAGAACAATACTTAGCACAAGGATTTTATATTGGTGTACAATAGTGCATATTTTGTAAGGTACCACAGTTAATTTGTTCTAAAATTCATGTTCTCCTAATTTTCTTTTTAGAACATACTGGCAGCTGGGACAGATACAACTGCAGCCACATCAGTTTGGGCTATGACTTCCCTCATAAAAAACCCTAGAGTAATGAAGAAAGTTCAAGAAGAAATTAGAAATGTGGGAGGCACAAAAGATTTCTTAGATGAAGGTGATGTTCAAAAACTTTCCTATTTCAAGGCAATGATAAAGGAGACATTTAGATTGTACCCACCAGCCACACTACTTGTACCAAGAGAATCAAATGAAGAGTGCATTATACATGGCTATCGAATTCCAGCTAAGACAATACTATACGTGAATGCTTGGGTTATTCATAGAGATCCCGAAACTTGGAAAAATCCTGAAGAGTTTATTCCGGAAAGATTCTTGGATAGCGACATAGATTTTTGTGGACAAGATTTCGAACTAATTCCTTTTGGAACAGGTCGTAGAAGTTGCCCAGGTTTACCTATGGCAGTTGTGATGTTAGAACTTGTGCTTGCTAATCTTCTTCATTCCTTTGATTGGGAATTGCCACAAGGGATGATAAAGGAAGACATTGATGATGAACTATTGCCAGGACTCACCCAACACAAGAAGAACGATCTTTGTCTTTGTGCCAAGACTAGGAGCCATATATAACTACTAGATGGTCTTGTGATCAAAATAATAAAATAATGCATGCTCTCTCATTTAATGTGCTATACTGAATTGACTTTTTGGTTAGTGTTATTATAATGTATGTTCTCCTATGGAAAAAGAGGGGTGGGTTGGCCATAAAAAATATAGAGATTTTCAATAAAGCTCTTGTGAGTAAATGGCTTTGGAGATTGTTGTATGAGAAGGAGGGTGTTTGGAGGGATGTCTTGATTAAAAAATACAATATTATAAATTTAGATATTCTCGTTGGTGGTGGTTATGGTAGGAAAGGCTCTCAATGGTGGAAGGACTTATTGAGTGTGTGTAAAGTGTTTGATAATGGGGAGGGTTGGTTTCAAAATAATATTGAAAGGGTAATAGGGGATGGTAACGAGGTGAGTTTTTGGAAATCTAGATGGGTGGGGAATGAGTGTCTTTGTTCTAAGTACAACCGGATGGCATTCGTTAACATGCTTGGTGCTGGTGCAAGGCTTTCGTAAAGGATTTTGAACCATCTCTTCATGTGTGGTGCATTGATATTGTTAACCGCATCGATCTATGCAAGTAAATTTGCAGTAGAGGGAATGATTATGCATGATGAAGCGCGCAACTATATTATGAGTGATATTACACTTGTATTGTTTATGCTTTTATTATTCCACAAGATGTAATACTTTTGTAGAAGCACTGGTCTTGACATTCCTTGTGCCAAGTACTTAATCTAAATTAATGAATAAGTGAGTGTTTTGCTGTGCAAAAAAATAATAATAATTAATGTATTAATGTTATTATGAACCTTGACTTGGGTTTAGTGTCTACATCTCAATTTTTTATTGATGATGTTCTTTGACATCAAGACTGATTTGTGATGCTTTAGTCAACTAGGGATATATCTGATGTTTATATTAATAAATATTGGATATAATAGATGACACAAGCTGCTCTATTATTTCCTTACAAGAAATGTTAGTTGTAATTTTTCTGACATTTTCCCTTTAATATTCTCTTTATTGGATGAAATTTATTAAAAATTATCAATTTTGAAGGATTTGATTTCTCATTTAATATAAACTAGGAGAAAGAATCATTAAATATGAAAAAAAACCTATAAAAATAATAATTTTTAATAAATTCTAATCAATTATAAAAAAATTCTTAGATAGAGTCTCACTAACATTTGTCTTTTATTATTTATTTATAGTAGTTCTTTACTTTATTTATTACCTTAAAAGCTGCAAATAACAATTTTTCTTGTAATTAATAGCTGATTTTGAGATCATGTAATTTTCTCTTTACCACTTTTTTTTTTCCTTCTTTAAAATGTCAAAAGAGGTTGGAAGACTCTTGTGGGGATTCAAATGAGATTATTAGGGGGCGGGGGGATGATGAGAAAAATAATAATATTGCTTGGGTGAGCTAAGATGTGATTTGCAAGAGTAAGGATTTTGGAGGGCTAGGCGTTAAAAATTGGAAGGTGTTTAATGAGGTATATTGTTGGGTAAATGAAAACGAAATCTTATCCATCAAAGAGTGGGCTTGTGGGGTGATGTATTTGCCTCTAAATATAAGGGTTGGCAGGGACTAGGACTTGAGGGAGGTTTGAGTGAGTCTTTGTGTGGAGGGACCTTAAAAAAAGTGTGTGGGAGTGAGTGTAGTGAAAAATGGTTTGATAATGGGATTTCATGGAATATAGTAAGTGGAGCCAATACTAAATGTTGATAATTGAGTGGGTGGGCGATCAAAGTTTGGTTTCCATGTTTCCTAAACTATTTTCTCTCTGAACAAAAGGAAGAGGTTATAGGTGGTATGGGTAAATGGGAGGAAGATAAGTGAGTTTGGGAACTTAGATGGATAAGGAGGCCTTTTGAGTGGGAGAATGCTATCATCCTACCACTATACTCTTTGTTGGAGGCAGTACACCTACACAAAGATGTCATAGATTCTTGGAGTTGGAAACGCTGCATCTCAGGCTCCTACACCACAAAATCAGCTAGCTTATTCCCTTTTGACACACCTTGGTGGGGTAGAATATTCCACTACTATCTTCCAATTTTTTGGAGTATTCATGTCCAAAATAAAGTGGCTTTCTTCATTTGGAGGGATTTCCTTGATCGCTTGCCTACTAAAGCTTCTTAGGAGGAATATTGCTCTTCAACCTCCAGAGCAACATTGCCCTTTGTGCCTTCATCATCACGAATATTTGCAACGTCTACTACTTACATATGACGTTGCTAGATTCGAATGGTTGAAATACTACTCTTGGCGGTCTCCATCTTATGCAATTATGCTCCTATAAAATTTACAAGAGTTTTTTGTTTTTTGTTTTGTTTTTTGCAATTCTTGGGTGTGGCTAGATCTAGAGTTGAGGGATGTGTGTGACAGGTATAAAAATGATGTGCAAGTATCCATTGCATATGGAAATATTGAAATAATTGTGTTTTCAAACAAGTGAACAAACATGTGCTAGTGGAAGAGATCAAGTTTCTTGCATAGTACTGGCTGCACAACAGGGTTGGGGTATTTCCTTTTTCGTTTGTGTCATGGGCAAACAATCTTTAAGCATGTCTAGAAAGTGTCGGTCTTGTGATTGTGCTTTCATGATTGACTCATGCGGTTTGACATGTGATTCAAGATTATCGACTGCCTAGAGACTAGTTTGTTGGAATGGATTTCTTATATATTCATTGTTGAAGCAGTATGTAGAATTTAAACCACTGTCGGTAAATGGGTTTATTATGTGGCCATTTATGACAACAATATTAAGGACTAGGACTTTGTTTGACACCAAAGTCGGTGCTTTTGGTTGGGTTTGTGAGGTCCTCATTTCGTTATCTAGTATTTATAATTGTATGTTGTTATAATACACTATAATTGCGAGATGCATATATAGTTTGTACTGGCCCTTCTAGTACCACTTTTATCATTGTGCTGATTTAAAAGAGTGGGTTTTGAGCTTCTTTTAGAAACAAGATCAATACTTGTTTTGGACTTAAATCACTATGGGGTTTAGGGGTTCAGATTCCAATTTTTATTTTCTGAAAAATATAATGTTATAATAATCACAAAAATAAAAGTTAAATACATTAATTTTTTTCTTTTAATAACGACAGCTTTCGTCAATGAATAGAAGAGTTATTAGATGCAACATCTTCTTGTCCGTTAGATTTTTGGAGATTCAAGTTTTCAATACGAGGGATACTCAACTTTCTTTCTAATGGGTTGGTTTACTGTTAAACATATATTATAATCATTATCTTTATTATTTTCTTAAAAAATCATTTTTCTTAAATTTAAGTTATTTAATCTAATATTGGTTCAATTGACAATGCATGCTGAATTTGATGGAAAGAACTTGATTTTGATTTTTACAATATATATTCTTAAAGAAGAACAATCAAGTTTAAGTATAATTAAGTCCTAGATCAAGAATTAATCCACAACTAAGTCAAAGAACTCTGAAGATATCTTGAGGTTCCATCAGTCTGAAGCTAAAGATCCTAATTACAGTGATTAAAAAAAATAAGTTACTTGTTTTTCTACTTATTTATTTAATAGGTTATGCATCTATCTTTCTGTTATAAATATTTACTCTTTTTTTTAAAAATTAAAAATATCAATATAAGAAACTCTGACCTCGGATCCACGCTATATATCTATTTGCTCATAAAAAAAATCTATTTCACCCATGTTACATCAAACCGTCGTTCTAAGTACCCCACCTACACCCTACTTGTCTCTGAAGTCTGAACCCTAACCATGACTGTGTCATCGTCGGATGGACCCTTAGTTTGATTAAAATTAAACTGGAAACATATGGCTGATATTACTAAAAAAATAGTTGATTTCGTGAGGCACGTTCAAAATCATATTTGCTCTCAATTCTCAAATTTTTACGAATAAGAGGCAAATTATATATACATATATATAAATACATTTTTAATTTTTTTTATGAAACATATGAAATTATTTACGTTAAGAAAAAATAATGAAACAATTTTTTTATATAATTTTTTATTTTATTTTTCACTCATTTAAATAACTTTTTTTAATTTCTTTTTTCTTTATTTCCCTCTTAATTGTAAGAAGGGATAAAGGTTGCTCATCCACCAGTAGAGTGTGTTTTCTGTGGTTTAAGCCCTGGTTTGAAAATTAACAATGATCAAATAAAATAAGAAATGAAAATAAATAATTTTTTTACATAAATTAAAATAAAGTTTTAAAGAAGCTAAAAAAAATATACTTTATTAATTTATATATAAACTAATTTTAACATATAGAAATTTTATTTCATTTTATTTATATAAGCATATATATAAGTGCATAACCTAGGTTTCAGTCATTATATAACACCCCAATACTAGAAATATATTTTAAAAACTCTCTTATTAAGATCATTATGATATATTTTTAATAAATATTTTTTATTATTATTTGTATATTATTGATTTTTTCCTAAACATATACTTGTATGGTGATAGTGTGTATTTCTATTTATGTGTGTGTTTTGTGTATATTTTAATTATTATTATTGGTTTTAGAAGAATATTAGATTAATTTTTTATAGTTAAAATATTAAAAAATTATCTAAATTTAGTATTAATTTTATGATAACAATCCTAAAAAGAACATGTCATATCTTAAATTATAATTGTTTATTAAAGATATTATTTGCCTCATTGAAAAATTTGCTAAAAAAGTTACAATTAACTCATACATCTTAGAAATCAAAATCAACTTTTATCTTTAAGAAAATCAAATAGATCATTTGATTATGAAAAATAAATCTCATATTTAACAAAATAAACTCATAAATCCCTTTCTTCCTCGATATAAAGGAAACTAACAAATTTTATATCCAACAAAGAGTTAAGTGTGCTTAGCATATATATATATATATATATATTTCAACAGCTGGAATCCGACTTTATCCCATTACGACCATATACACATGTAAGCATATGGTGCCATCAGTAATCAAAGCATTATCCAGAAAGTAAAAGCCATCAAGTCGTATATATGACTGATATGGAGTAAAAAGCAGCTTGTACAGTACAGTGTTTAAGTGGACTCGATACTCGATAGAAGCTTAAAGACAAAAAGGTTGTCACAATACGTACAATGGGAGACTTGTCGATTAGTAATCAATATTGCTAAGCAGAACGAATGTGTACAATTGTCCTGCTCATTGTTGGTCTGTATATATGATTCTCAGATAAGATTTTTTATCATTGCAAACTGTTCCTTTTGTTTGTTTTTTATATATATATATAAAAAACGTGATTCCTTTTCTTGTTTTGAAAGATAACTTGGATTTTCTGGACTTTGGATGATTTTTAGCCCTTGGACATTGGAATAGCAGATAGCGTACTTAGAAAGAAGAGAAAAAGGAAAATATTATAAATTTGATCTTTTTTATTAATAAAAAATTAATAATTTAATATTTATCAATAAAAAATAACATACTTAGATCACATGATCCGTATAGATTGTGCAAAAGTTTGAGAGCATAGGCAAATTATAGAGTCTGCATTTAAGTGTATAGCCCCACACCCAACCCAACCAAAAGAATCATTACAACCCAATAGAAAGCCACTCTCGAGGCATACATCATCTTATGAAGAAAACAAACCCCTCAAATCCACATAGAACTTGCATACCTATTGGATAAAATGTGTCACCCACAATTCAGTTCTTTGTGCAATCCAGTTTCTTCCAAACTTAATAATTAACAAAATGTCCAAAGATATTTTAGTCCCCCCTTCCAAATCAAACAACCCAAGGCCTACAACATATTAATGCCAAAAATGACAACCCTAGGGACGAATAGAGAGGGAGCTAGGCTAAGTATCGGTCTGACCTCCCCTTCCCTCCAAACTTCTCATGCATATACATATATACATTTAAATAAGTATTGTCGTATGAAAACTTAGTCGATGGATCGACTGATAGCTCCAACAAAATCCTCAAATAAGTTGAGTGATTTGTACCTAGAAAGGAATTTTCTTCTCAGTAAATGATGATTTCCTAAGTTACTTCAATAAGCCCTTAGTGTAGGTGAATAAAAAAGAATAATAAAACAGGATTTGGGAAAAAAAAAGTAAAGATAAAGACAACAAATATATATGATAAAAAAAACTAGTAAAGATAAATGTAAAATATGTTTGATTTGGATTGATTGTGTTTTAAAATTAAGCACAAAACATATTTATACTGCTAGAAACTCAACTACTCTACTCAATAACGTGGTTTGAAACTGATTCAACTAATTGTACAAGTTTAGCTGATTTTCGCTGACCCACTTTGTGATAACTTTTTGTTACTGCTCCCAAAATCTAGACATGACCTCTATATTCAATTTGCCAGCGGCCGGTTCTTCATTTTTAATTGTTGTTTCTACAATTTAATTTAGGAAAAACTTCTAGAATCATGAGTAGCCATGAGTAACCACCTTATCTTCAAGCTATAACTGAATTTCTAACTAGCCGACACCAATTCTGCAAAATAGCCTAATTCTACAAAATTACTATCTTTGCTTTAGTTGATCTACAAATTAAAGGCATCCACTGCTTCATCATGTTAATCCCTAAGCTATTTCTAATTTTAGTTGAAGTTTATTCCTTGCAAATATTTTTTAGGTGCCAACAATTTATGAGTAAAATTGTGTAAAACTAGTTTATAAGTGTTTGTTGTTATTACAACTATGACTAAGATTTAAAAAAATTACTTACTCCATGGTCAAGAGACTCTTCTTTATGTGAAGGTAAGATGGAAGAATATTATAAACAATTTTATCCTTGTATGACTTTTTCGATTTCAAACTGACGACCAATAAGTTGCCAAAACATATTAGGATTTATTAATACAAAATTGTATAAAACTAATTATGTTTGTTATTATTTTAATAATGATTAAGGCTCTAACTAGTATAAAGTTATGTAAAACTAAGTTGTATATGATGTTATTTTTACAATTGTTAAGGTTACTTTTGTAAAAAAGTTAGTTAATATAAAATTGTGTAAAATTAGTTGCATCTACTATTATAGTAATGGTTAAGGCTATTATCATTTGAAATAAAAAACTAGTTTCAAATGTATGCCTAAAACTAGTAAATATTTATTTAGAAGTCATTATTTCGTAAATAATTATTTGTTAATAGTTAATTATTCGAATAATTACAAAAGAAATTGACCCCTCTTTAATCGATTTCTATATCATTCTCTCTGGCCATCCAACATACAAAACATGCACATCTAACGTTTAGAACTTATACCTCAATTGTGCATTGTCTCTTGCGATATCAACATTATTCGGTTTATATTTTCATTTGGTAATATGCAACACAGGTCACTTGCATACAAGTTTAGTGAAGTTGAGGTTGAGCGTCTCACCATCATCTATGTTAATGACGTCTCGCTGGAGTCATGGAGGGGGTGCTACTCATGCATGTTGAATTGAGTTTTGGGGTTTGTCTCGACCTCAACATCGGGTTTGCATTGGGGTGATATCGTTGTTTCGTTCTATGCTGTTGCTTTGCTGCTATTTTTATATTTTGATGGATTGTAACTTTCTTGTGTTGAACTGCAAGTGCTCATGGAGGGTTACCCATTTCACCACAAAAACAACATGATCTCCTCGCAAATTTTCTTAGGTTTTTCATTTTTTGTTTCTTCTCGATTGCTAATCTCATCATGAAAATGGATTTGGTAATTGACATCTAGAAAATGGGAAAGAAAATATTGCATTTTTTTTTACTAATGTAAAAAAATATTTTTACATCACCAGGATCAACGTCCCTTGTATAACCAATGTGGATCATCATCTTTTTTTACCGACATTGCATCTAGAAGTATCATGTAGTAGTGGGAAAATGAACTTATCAAGCTTAATCAAAATATCTTTCACTACACCATGTATAGGTGGGTGGTGGATCTATCTACAAGCTGCAAGAAAATATTAGAAGGTCGAGGTTCCTTTAAATTAGGTTTTCTAAA
>PYAF01001787.1:708064-740792 GCA_007407185.1 Glycine tomentella
TTCTTAAATGATAAACTATAAAAAAGTAGACGAATCTTATTAATATATAATATTAATTAATTTTTTTAAGATATCATCAAATATAGATTCTCATATACATACACAATATCTAGATCATTTTCATTCTTTCTATGTTACTCATTCACTTTTAATCTTTATATTTATCAAAAGTAATATGACTTTAGTTCTTTATTTATAACTAAAATCAGATGTTTTTGTTAAAATAAAAGAATAAAAATCATCATCTTTTATATAAATTAATCTTAATATTTTAATGGATGAAAAAAAAATTAAATTGAAACTTTTTAATTATCCTATTTAAAGTTCACTAGACTTATTTTCTATTTAGATTTACCAACTGCTCTCGGTGGTTTATAAATATGAAATTCTCGTAATTAAATGCTTATGCGGTTATGCACCTATATAAGGTCTTATAATTCTAAGATTCACTTCAGATTTTTTTCTTCCACCTCTTGGTTATATGTCACAATGGTGTCACCACTTCTAATTCTATGTCTTACTCTTCCTTTGCTTTTGTTTTTCTTCTTCCAAAGCCGCAGAACCTTCAAGAAGCCACCCCTTCCACCATCTGGTCCTAGAGGCCTTCCCATAATAGGGAATCTCCATCAGCTAGATAGTTCTGCTCTTTATCTGCAACTATGGCAACTCGATCTCAAAGAAATACGGTCCTCTATTCCCCCTTCAATTAGGTTTAAGACCAGCCATAGTTGTTTCATCCCCTAAATTGGCCAAAGAAGTATTGAAAGACCATGACCTTGAGTGTTGTGGAAGACCTAAATTACTTTCCCATCAGAAATTATCCTACAAAGGGTTAGAGATCGCATTTTCCACATATGGTGACATTTGGAGAGAAATTAAAAAGATTTGTGTTGTCCATGTCCTTAGCTCAAGACGTGTCCCAATGTTTTCCTCAATAAGACAGTTTGAGGTCAAGCAGATGATTGAAAACATATCCGAGCATGCTTCATCTTCAAAGGTTACAAATTTGAATGAAGTGCTAATGTCTCTTACTAGCACTATCATATGTAGAATTGCCCTTGGAAGAAGCTATGAAGATGAAGGAACCGAAAGGAGTAGGTTCCATGGGATGCTCAATGAGTGTCAAGCCATGTGGGGAACCTTCTTTTTCTCAGATTATATTCCTTTCTTAGGTTGGATTGATAAACTGAGGGCACTTCATGCACGTCTTGAAAGGATTTTCAAGGAGTCAGATAAGTTCTACCAAGAAGTCATTGATGAACACATGGATCCCAATAGAAAGATTCCAGAGTACGAGGATATAGTAGATGTCTTGCTTCGACTGAAGAAGCAGGGTTCGTTATCCGTAGATCTCACAAATGATCACATCAAAGCGGTGCTCATGGTTTGGAGTTCTTTTACTCTCTAAATTAATTTATCTTGGTTCTAATTGTAGATAAATTTCTACTAAGCATTGGAAAAAGAAAATAAGAAAAATACTAAATTTGTTCAATTGGACAAACTTCAGTTTTTCCTTACACATGAGAACCATCCCTTTTAATCATTGTGTTAATATAGGAATCAAATGAATTATTAAGTTAATTTGTAGAAACTTTTTTATTTAACTTCTTCAAAAATTCATTTTAATTTATTCTTAAAGTAATCTTAATTTTTAGAAGAATTTTAATTTATTTTATCTTTTTTTTTCCTTTTTTTGTTACCTATAAACACATTTGTTGAAAAGTTTATCTACACATAATCTTATTTCAGTATCAAAGTGACATATATTTGTAACACAAAAAATGTGTCATTCTTATACTGTTATTTATAGATTATGGCTAGGAAGAAATAAATTATTATATGATCTAAAATTATTAAATGTCTATAGTCACGGTTAATTTTCATGTGATGTGTATAATTTTTTTTTTGAAATCTTTTTAACATATATTTTTAGAGATTAAGATCATAATGGTCTCGTGTCATACAATAATTTATCTTTGTGAGAGAAAAATATCTTAATTCAAATATTACGTTCCGTGCGTTCATGGATCGAATAAAGGCCAGACCTTCAATGACTATTTTCTAACTTATATCAGTATCTGTAATTTAAAATCTATAAATCTATAATATATACAAACGTCTATAGTTGAGAATGGACAAAAATAATGGCCAATTCATAGTCTATCTTCGATTGATTAATAAACAGCTAGCATCAATTTCCTCTAAGAATGGAGTTCAATTTTCATTATTGCTATTTTAATTATAAACTAGTGCAAAATCTATGTAATAAAATTAATTTAAAACATCAAAAGGAAAATGAGAAAGTCTATTCTCACAAATGACAAGTCCAATTAAAAGTTATTTTTGACAAAATCTCTTCTCAACCAATTATCAACAACTGATTTCTTTCTGCAGAACATGCTTGTAGCAGCAACGGATACAACTGCTGCCACAACAGTGTGGGCTATGACTGCTCTACTAAAGAATCCAAGAGTAATGAACAAAGTTCAAGAAGAAATTAGGACTTTGGGAGGTAAAAAGGATTTTCTAGATGAAGATGATATTCAGAAATTTCCCTATTTCAAGGCTGTGATAAAAGAGACACTGAGATTGTATCTACCAGCACCGTTGCTGATGCAAAGAGAAACAAATGAAGCATGTATTATAGATGGTTATGAAATTCCAGCAAAAACAATGATCTATGTGAATGCTTGGGCTATCCATAGAGACCCTAAGGCTTGGAAAGACCCTGTAGAGTTTTTACCTGAAAGGTTCTTGGACATCACTGCAGATTTTCGAGGGAAAGATTTTGAGTTAATTCCATTTGGTGCTGGTCTAGAATTTGCCCTGGCATGCATATGGCAGTTGCCTCATTGGATCTTATTCTTGCTAATCTTCTTAATTCGTTTGATTGGGAATTTCCTGAAAGAATAAGAGAAGAAGACATTGACACTGAGATGTTACCGGGAATCACTCAGCATAAGAAGAATCCTATATATGTTTTGGCCAAGTGTCGAATCTAAAAGTTTGATTAATAAAATGTAATTATTATTGTACAGTTTGAAACCGGCCCATGAGTATAACGTATATATAGGTAAAGAAGGGCATGTTGATGTTATGTGGATTATATATCTTGCCTTGATCTTGTAGTGAACTGTTTGCTTAATTACTTAGTATCTTTTTTCCACTTTTCGGATTTCAACATGACACTTATATATATATATAGGTTTTATCTTTATAATTACTTTCACTAATTTTTTTCAAATGTCACTTAATTTTTTATGATTTATTATACGATAATAGGGTTTAATATTTAATATCTAACTCTCTTATATAATACTGAATTAGATTTTTTTTGTGTGTGTAGAATTTGATACCCTTCATATATATATATATATATATAGCATGTATATATATATAGTTTATAGTGAAAATTCAGAATTCCTGTAATGAGTTCAACTGTTCAAGTGGTGATGAAGACAATTGATGCACAATCTATAAATATTTTATAAATATTTTCTAACTTTGAGATATATCCGAAATCTAATAAGTTCCAAAGATCCAATTAATTCGTCTGAAACTTTTTCGAAACCGAAAAAGTGATAAAGACAATCGTTTCAATTTTTGTTTCAACAATGAATTCAGAAAATGATAATTTAGCAATTTTCGCTTTCCTATTTTTGTAAATTGACATCACTGTTATCAATCACCACTCTTTTTCATTTTAATTTTGTTGACTGGTAGATCTTCGTGTACAAAATTTTGAGTTCATTCCATTTGGTGCTGGTCGTAAAATTTGTCCTGGTTTGAATTTGGCCACAATGGATCTTAATCTGGCCAATCTTTTTTATTCTTTTGACTGGGAATTGCCACCAGGAATGACAAGGGGATTGACATTGATACTGAAGCGTTGCCAGGAATTACACAGTCTAAGAAGAACCCTAGCTCTTGTTGGTGATTTTAGTGTCATCTATGGATTTTAGTAGTAATGTGATTTACTATAGGCCAATGCGATTACGCGTTAAGCTTTGGAAACAAGTTAGGGTAGTGCGGAGTGCACGCTTGTTGAGCCAACGCATAATTGACCGCGATTACGGTGCGGGGTTCCAAGAGGCAGCGCCCCTGGCTGGGATCCAGGGGATTGTTGGAGTTTTGTTTAAACTCTATGAGTTATGAATAAGAGGCGGTTAACAATTCAAAATAGTAACTACTTATAACCGCTCTTGGGAAAGGGAAGAAAAATAACTACTCCCAACCGCTCCGATCACCAACGGTTACGATGGTTTATCGCCAAGAGTTGCATTGTTTGGAAAAACTCCTATATAAGGAGTCATTTGGCCTCAGATTTAATATATACGAAAATCATACTTTCTCTCTACATTCCTGATCTGTTCTCTATTGCCAGAAGCAGATTGTTCTTCAAAGAATTATCCCAACAAGGATTTCGTGAACCCAGGCAAGAATATGGTCGAAATACTTTGTTCGGAAAGTGTACGAACACGATTCTTTGAATTTATCCAGGATTATCATACTAATTCTCTAACAGCTCTTTGTGTTTTGGCCAAGTGTCGTGTGTAAAATCCTAGAGAAGTTGTTAATCATCAATAGGAAAATAAAATAATGGATGAATAATGAATTTAAAGATGTACCAAATACATGAATCAATTGGTGTGGATTATTTCAGTTTAATCATATATATTTGATTTGACTTCTAAATTCACATTTGTGTTAAATATTTAAAATGAGAGACTTATCATCTATAATGATCATATTCAATTTAAATAAGATTATTTTTTTATTGAAAATACATGTGATTTAGACATGAAAAAAATATAAATTTAAAAGCACTTTGTTTTTCCAATTTTAATTTACTTTTGTTATTTTTAATCTTATTATATTTTATTATTTATTTTTATATTTGTTCATTGTTTTAATTACATTTGTTTTATTTTATTACATACTTTAAACTCAAAGATGGTTGTCAAAAACCATTTTTGATATGTTGATTTTAATTACAAAAATGTTATTGCATTTTTTTGAAAAAGTCATACAAAAACGATTTCTTAAACGATCGTCATGACTTTGTTTCGGTCACCCAACATAATTATCACTTTGGCACTGTTCCATAAACTAAGACAATTTTTTTTGTAACCATAGTCATATCGGTATTGTTAAAATGGGTTTTTTAGTAGTGTTATTACTATTTGAATTTTGGAACAAGGCATGGTAGCGTAATCACATAATTATCATTTCCCAAAAGCAAACGCATATTTGATATTAGAGTTTGTTCATGGACAGGATTCAACCTATGATCCATTATTCATCTTTCTTTTTCTCCAAAATAAAGTTAAGAACAGAGACGGAACTAGGTTCATAGACAAGGGGGTGTCATTTTGGGTTTTGGTTTAGATTAGAAACTGCTGGGGGAGACATGCGTCGTAGTCAATGTATACTCTGCATGTTTTTTGGAGGGGATGAGAAAGTTATGGGGCGATTTGATTATGTCTAGGAAAGGCTTCGGTATGGAAAATGGTGCGTGGCTAGAAATTTCAATGTTGTAATGAATAGAAGGGAGCACATAGGAAGATCAACATATCATAATAAGGTTCAGATATGTAATTGTTTGAGTCTTTCATGCATGAGATGGGTTTGACGGATGTCCCTGTCATAGGAAAAATGTTTAGATGGGTCAGTCTGGATGGTGCTTCAATGAGTAGACTTGATCGCTTCCTCATGTCTAAAGAGTTGATGGAAATGTGGAAGATAAAATCCAAATGGGTAGGGTATCTATTGGTAATCGAGGGGAATGATTGTTGGAAATTTGTAATTTTAAATCTTTAAAATTTTATTTAAATTTAATAAAAAAAATTGTCTTATTTTTAAGATGTTGTTTAAAATTAAAGATATATTCTAAATTATATATTTGTCTCCTCTTTTAAAATTATGATGCTATATAGGTTTATATATAAAGATTTTTAAGATGAAAAGAATTAATCAAAAGAGGGGATCACACTCTAAGTGGCATGAATTGGTGTGGCATGAATTTCCTTTTTATAAACATCTTTGTTATTCATCTTTAACCCTAAATTAAATCTCAAATGACCAATGCAGGATTAATTTAGAGAAAAGAGTATTCTCAAACTTTAACCATAGGTTGATAATTAAAATAAGAGTTATTAGGCGATTAATTGATGACTGAGAATTCTTAATTAAAATAAAAATTAAGGGAAAAATTATATATGTGAAATCATAATCCAAGTTACTTATTTTCATACATACCTTTTCTTGAAATTGTTGTCTGTCTTTATTTTTATTTTCTTGAACGCAAACACAAACAATCTCTAAGTCAAGATAAAAATCCAAATTTATTTATTTTATGCAATTTAGATTATTTGAAAACATAACCTAATCTTTAGAGTACGACATACAGACTTTCAAATCCATTGTTATTATTGCATATGATAAACTTGTCCTTACTGAATACATATTTTACACATCATTAAGATATACACATTTAATTGCTTTACAAAATGAGTGAGATAAAAACAAAAGATTCTCGAGTGAGCAGTGTTTGATACAAAGAAAAAAAATTCATGTCAAATAATCATTATTCATGGGAAATCATGATCTACAAAAACTATTAAATTTATTTTATTGATCATAAATATTTAAATAAAAAATAATATAATATTTCTACCATATATTTTAATTATATATCACATTAAATGATTTAATAAAAAAATAAGGTGGTATAAAATTTATTTTTAAACTTGACAAATTTAGACTCCTATTTTGCCCATGAAAATATTTTGGTGGGAAAGATAAAACTTCCCCCGGAATCATTGTTTCCGAGAAAAGTCATTAAAAAAAAACACATAAAAGTCAAACATTCCCAACATCAAATTTCCAGTAAAGTTAAATTTATCTTGTACTTGTACCAAAAGCGAAGGAAAATTGTCATGATCGGTAACAAAACAGTCTTCAACTTTTTTTTTCAGCCACTTGTTTGTGCAATATTGTATATAAAGGCATGAAAATGATACTCCCTCTGGTTTGGACTATCTCACTATTATAATGTTGAAAATATTGTCCAGGGTTCTCCTGTAAAACAAGCATCTCATCATCGTGATCTTTTCTGGTTTTCTTTTTATTATTATTAATTATAAATTTAACGACAAATACTCAATGGTCCACCCGTGGTCCAACTTTTATTTGGTCCAACAAAACTGTCGTTTAGCTTTGATAGAGATTGTACGTACCTTACTCATTTTACGAGAAACAAGTTAATTAGTATTGGGACATGCAGCTTTTGTTTGATTTGGAACGAAAGATGAGTGTGGAAAATATATATGGAAAACAAGAGGGAAAAAATTATATCATTTCTATATATAATCAAGCAGGGATATTTGACAAGAAAAAAAATATAAAATTCACAACGAATATTTCAACCTTTACGTATAGAGAGAAAATTAGAGAGCAAACATTTTATTGAGACTACCTATCTATGAATAAATTAAAATAACTATCATGTAGGACAGAATTTTATAAGCTATTTTCAACTAAAGTATTTAGAGTAGTTTTTCTTTATCAAAAACACTTTTAAACATTTTCTTAATCTTTATCTCTTTCGATTTATCATATATTCATCTTTATTTCTATATTGAATTTCAATTTTTCATAAAAGAAGTAATCAAGAATTAAAATAGGTTAATTTGTTCTTGTTTCTTGAACTTTTTCAACTTTCACTTTTAGTCTCTGAATAAAAAAAAAAAAATGACTGATATTAGCCTTTGGTATTAGACAATAATTTTGATTCTTGCTGTTAAATGATGGTGTTAATTAAATGATGACGGAACATTAGTTTTATTGTTATAGATTATATTGTATTTTCTAGAGGTAAAACAGTCAAAAATTGTTTGATTTAAGCATTTTTAAAAGAATTTGAAAATTTTATGCACCAGAGTCAAAGTCATGTGTTTAGATTTAATATTTCCACAAATTAACTATATAAACCTCTATGTTACAAAGGAATAGGTCCATAGTCATACTATGGTCAAAATCAAACAAAAGAATATGTTGAATCCGCAGAAGTGTGTAACTCGGTATACCCAACTTAAGTGGCCAAAATAATTATCACATCGTCTCCTCACAAAAAAGATATGTATGCTCGGTATACATACAAAAAGAAAATATCAAGGAAAAAGACACCATCCCCAATAGCCTTTAACGACACCACAATCAGTCTACATATTCCATCTTAAAGAAAACATACTACATAAAAGATGAAGCCAATAAAGGTCCTTCAGCGAAAAAGGTTCTGCTAAAATATGATATAAATTTTTAGAATAGAAAAGGTCTTAAAAGTTCATAATTTATTTAGAAGTTAAATGTATTAGAAAAGTATAAGAATATTATTAAAAATAATCTAAAAAGATTTAGGATCTACGGTAATATTCTAGACTATTATATAAAGTCTAGAAAAATCTATCTCTAAGAATATGATGCCACCAATCTTGTTTACCTATAAATAAACTTATATATAACACCTTAATGTAATGAGTTTTGAGACATCAACACAAGCTCCTCCACTATTGTTAAGAGCTACCCGGCCAATTACTCACTATTACACTTCTATACAATCTCCCTTCACTAAAAGTCACTATTGCAACAATGTCACTATTACCCGGACAAGTCACTTGGAGAAGGATTGTTGGCATCATGGAAAGCCACAATGTCACTATTGTAAGAAATTTGGACACATGGAGAAGACTATCAACAAAAACAAGCATCAAGCAAATTTCATCGAAGAGCATGACATTAAGCAACATCTTTTCTATGCTACCCAAGATTCCAATGATGAGACAAGTGGAAACTGGTACTTGGATAGTTGTTGCAACAATCACATGGCTAATGATATAAGCATCTTCAAGGAAATTGACGACACTGCCAAAGTCAAAGTTCAATTGGGAAATAACACCATGGTGGAGTCAAAAGGAAAAGACACTGTCATGGTGGAGACAAAGAAAGGTATGAGATTCATCAAAGCTGTCTTACTAGTTCCAAAATCTTAAGGAAAATCTCTTGAGCATTGGCCAAATGATGGAGAAACGCTATTCTCTTCACTTCAAAGGAGATACATGCACTATCTATGATAAAAATAATAAAAGGCAAGAGATTGCCAAAGTTATAATGGAGAAAGGAAATAGAAGTTTTCCAATAAGCTTCAAGTATACTACTATTACTAACATTTCCATGAGAGCAACAATTGATAATTCATGGTTATGGCATCAAAGATTTGGTTACTTAAACACTGAAGCTTTGAAGTTGCTACATCAGAAGAATATGATGAGACGTCTGCTATGTCTAGATGAAAATAATGAAGCTTGTGAAGGAAGTCTTCTCGAAAAGCAACACAAATTACCATGTTCAACACACAAAGCATGGAGAGCAAAAGACTTGTTGGAGTTAATCCACTTTAACATTTATGGACTGATGAAGACACCATCACTAAACAAGTAGTTCATCCCCTTTATTAATGACTTTTCTAGAATGACATGGGTCTACTTGTTCAAAGAAAAATCAGAGGTCTCTGGAATATTTAAGAAGTTCAAAGCTCTTGTCAAGAAACAAAGAGAAAAACATGTTAAAGTAATAAGAAGTGATCAAGACAAAGAATATAACACGAGTTTCATAAGTTATGTTAAGATGAAAGCATCGAGCAACAACTTATAATTGCATACTCTCCACAACAAAATGGTGTGTCTCCAAGGAAGAATAAGATAATCATGGAGATGGCTAGACCAATGCTAAAGGAAAAAGGTTTTCCTGATACATTTTGGACAGAAGCAGTTTATATTGCAATCTACATACTCAACAGATGTTCGACTAAGGCAATCCAAGACAAGACTCCTATTAAAGCATGGAGTGTATGAAAGCCATAAGATAAAAATCAAAGAGTATTTGGATCTATTTACTACGTAGATGTTCCAGATCATAAGAGACATGAGCTACAAGACAAGACTACAAGAGGAATCTTCTTGGGATACAATACAAATCAAAAGGCTACAGAGTCTATAACTTGCAAACGAAGAAACTCACCATTAATCTAGATGTTGATGTTGAAGTTGATGAAAATGCTTCTTGAAATTGGGAAGCATAAAATGTTACAAAAAGTAATATTCCTATTTCAGTGCAACGATCTCAAGAAGTAACAGAAGAAGCCAATATGCTTTAGTCACCTCTACAACAAGATTTTTCACCAAAGTCTACTCCAAGTCGAGTAAGATCTTTGGTGGAAATATATGAATCTTGCAACAAACCTATGGTTGAGCCTAAGTGCTATGAAGAATCCTCAAAGAAGCAAAATAAACTGAGCAAATAAGGCTGAAGTACTACAAGAGAGAAGATCGACCAAGTTACATACACTTTTACGATGGCATTACAAAAAATCAAGTTTAAGCTATATTTGGAGTTACGTACCAAAATTTGTATCAAGGAGAAGTGTTAAAATATGATGCAAATTTCTAGAATATAAAATAAGGTCCTAAAAACTCATGATTTATCTAAAAATTAAATGTACTGGAAAAGTATAACAATATTGTTAAGAACAATCTAAAATGATTTACGGCCTAAGTAGACCTTGATATTCTAGACTATTATATAAAGTTTAGAAAATCCTATCTCTAGATGTATGATGCCACCACCCTTATTTCCCTATAAAAAGGCTTACAACACTTTAATATAATGAGTTTTGAGATATCAACACAAGCTTCTCCACTATTGTTAAGAGCTACACAACCAATTATTCACTATTACACTTCTATGCAATTTCCCTTCACTAAGTTAATTATTATTAACCTCTCTAAAACCCATGTCAACAGACATTAAAAAACCAACCAAATTTTCCTATTCCCCTAAAATACTAACAGGTTCAAATACTACATCACATCCCACTTGGTCTATACCTCATATCTGCAACTGCTATCCTCAATTACCTAAAACATACATTTCATCCATACGAAACCACAATTGTATTTATCTCATTTTGGAAACTAAATTCTGAAGCATGTACCAATCAACGAAAATAAATTCTGAAAATTTGTTTTTGAAAAAAAATATTGTTGAAAAAAAAAATCAAAACACGTACGGAAGGAGATGTATAAATAGAAAGGATGTGAAAACTTAAAAGTAATACTCCCATGATAATAAAGTGATTAGACTACGATGCCTTGCTCTAAAGCCAACAACAATAAAGATGCAATAAAATAAGATTAAAAATAACAAAAAGAAATTAGTTAACATATTGATTTAACATCTTTATTTACTACGCTTCATGGGAAGTGTACGATCATTAATATATTACGTCTTCATCTAGCTTTTACATATAGCACTTGGCTAAAACACAAAGATGATTCTTCTTACGTTGTGTAAGGCCTGGAATTACTTCATCATCAATGTCTTCCTTTTTCATTCCTGGTGGCAATTCCCAGTCAAAGGAATAAAGAAGATTAGCAAGTATAAGATCCAATGTAGCAAATGCCATATGAATTCCGGGGCACATTCTACGACCAGCACCAAATGGAATTAACTCAAAATCTTGTCCACCAGAATCTATGTTGCTATTTAAAAACCTCTCGGGTAAAAACTCTTCTGGATCTTTCCATGCCTCGGGGTCTCTATGGATAGCCCAAGCATTCACATACACTATTGTCTTTGCAGGAATTTCATAACCATCTAACACACATTTTTCAGATGTTTCTCTTGGTACAAGTAGTGGTGTTGGTAAGTGCAATCTCAACGTCTCTTTTATTACTGCCTTGAAGTAGGGAAACTTTTGAACATCATCTTCTTCTAAGAATGCTTTCTTACCACTTAAACTCCTAAGTTCTTCTTGAACTTTCTTCATAACCCTTGGATTTTTCATTAGTTCGGTCATAGCCCAGACTGTTGTGACTGCAGTTGTATCTGTTGCTCCTAATAGTATGTTCTGTAGAAAGAAAATCAACAATTATTAATTGGATGAAATAAATTTTTTCACATAACACTTAAAGTGAGCTTGTCAGTGTTAAGATTTCATTTTCTTTTAGAGATTTAATATTCAGACAACAATTTATACAATATTATCTTTTATGCATGTCTATCTTTTTATATAACATTATTTGTTATATCTCACACTTTTCTCTCTTTTTGTCTCGTAAAATATGTTAGTACAATTTTGTTTTTTTTTATCATTTGGGAATCAACAAAAACAAAGCAAGACAGCCAAAGTCTCAAGGAAGAAATCCTAAGAGCATCAGCTAACAATAAAGCCCCTAAAGAAACAAGGCAAGAAGACAAGGTGGCCATTGGATCCTTAGAAGATGAATCCTTCTTCGAAAGTTAATTTGCACGTTGGTTGTCTTCCCTACACATATGATGAAACATTAACTGCTACGACTTTTGCTTGAAAACACAAATCTTGTTGATTCTTCATATAAATTAATGACTGCGGATTTATTTTTTATTAAAAAAAACTCACCTATTAATTTCAATAAGCATCAAACGTGACCAAAAAAAGCCTTTCTTATATGAGATTTCTTTAAAAATAATACTCAAAAAATTTATTTCATCTATGAATGCAATATCTGATTCCTTTGTTTTATAATAATTATTTTTATAAGAAAATGGTATAAGAGTGATCTAATTTTTTTTGTGAGAATATATCATTCTTTTTTTGAAACAGAAAAAGTACTGGAAAGGAAAGGAAATCCAAACCATGAGCACTGCTTTGATGTGATCATTTGTGAGATCTATGGGAAACGAACGCTGTCTTTTCAGTTGAAGTAAGACATCAACAATATCCTCTTCCTTTGGAGTCCTTTTAGAATCCATGTGTTCATCAATGACATCTTGGTAAAACTTATCCAGCTCATTGAAATTCTGTTCTAGACGTTCATGCAGTCCCCGTAGTGTATCAATCCAACCCATGAAAGGAATATAATCTGAAACAAAGAGGATTCCCATCATGACTTCTAACTCATTGAACAATCTATGGAACATGCTGCTTTCAGTTCCTTCATCTTCATACTTTCTCCCCAAGGCAATTCTACATATAATATTGCTAGTAAGAGACGTCAGCACTTCATTTAAATTTGTAACTTTTGAAGATGAGGCATGCCTAGATATTCTGTTTATCACCTGCTTGACCTCGAACTTTCTTATTGAGGAAAAGCTAGAGACGCGCCTTGAGCTAAGGACATGGACAACACAAATTTTTCTGATTTCTCTCCAATAACTATTGTATGGGGAAAATGCCATGTCTAACCCATTGTAGGACATTTTCTGCTGGGCAAGTAATTTAGGTCGTCCACTACACTCAATGTCATGGTCTTTCATTAGCTCTTTGGCCAATTTTGGAGAGGAAATAACTATGGCTGACCTTAAACCTAATTGAAGGGAAAATAGAGGCCCATATTTCTTTGAAAGTTGCCATAGCTGCAGATAAAGAGAAGAACTATCTAGCTGATGAAGATTCCCTATTATGGGAAGGCCTCTAGGACCAGGTAGAAGAGATGAGTTCTTGAAGGTTGTACGGTATTGGAAGAAGAGGAACAAAAACACAGGGAAAGTTAGGCATAGAATTAGAAGAAGTGAATGCCACATTGTGGCTTATGTATGACGGGAAAGATAATGCTTGAAAAAAATCTTAATTACTTATGAATGATAAAACTCTTACATACGTACCATCCTTTTGGGGTATATATAGAAAGGTTGATGATCCATGAAGACCAACTAACTATTTTTTTTATGATATAGTATTGATACGAATTAATTTTACCGGTAAAAATAATAATGATTAATCTTTATCGAAAATTGTAAACATACATAAAATCGATATTTTTCTTCTAATATAATTTATTCAATATCCAATAATCAAGTAGAATTCGAACTCAGACAAACTCTTATGCTACAAGCATAGAAAAAATCGAATTCAAACGAGTGTATTTTGGATGAATTCAAGTCTCCTTTCGCGTGTTTGTAAATTTTCAGGTTTTAGATTTGAAATTATTTTAAAATTAATTTTGAGACCAGTTTAACTTACTTTTGGAAATGAGAAGAAAGCAGTCCTCGACGCAGGTGCACCACCATTAGTATTCTGTGGTTCATAGCCGAAGGTGCATGATATTTATGGGTCCTGTATATTATGTGGTGGATTTTAATTAAATACCCAAAAATCAAGAAATATCACAGAAGTAATAGGGTGGGTACCCACTTTTAAAATGCTAGTACTTTCGTTAATTTAAATATAAACAGGTAATACCGGTTACGTGCATAACTAGAACAACACTTGTGGGTAGAAAAGTTGCTTAATAGAACCTTATCAAGAAATTAGTTCCATGAGAGTGTAAGAATACCTCTTAAGTCTAATTTCAGAATAAAATAGGGGGTTAGATCGACATGTGATACTCTGATGGATCAGTAACCAGATAATAACTTTATATATTATTTTTATAAAGAAACTCAATACATCATTAAATCTTGTAAAGCTTTGTTAGAATATTGATATGTCTAGAGGTCTAAATTATTGCAGTTAAAATTCCATTTCTAGGGGGTGGCTTTTTGGGTTTTGGTTTAGATTGTGTTCTGTATGTTTTCCAGAACACAACTGTATAGTACGAAAGTACTATGTGTTTGCTGTTTGATCACTCTAACTCTGCAATTTCAAGGATATCAATGGAGAATGATACCTTGAAGCAGAAGATCACAGAGATACACCAATTGACGTGGGGTGTGTGCTCTGTGTAATTGAGAGAGAGAGCTAGAATGTATGTGTGTGTACCTTTCTCCATGGAGGATGTCCTTATTTATAGCTTTGAGAATACTGACATGAGTTAGTTGAGTAGTGAATCTCATCCATTACCTGTATCCGGAGATTGACTGATAGTGGGTTTAGTGGCTAGTGTTGTTATCTCCACTACCTTCGGTTATCTGAATAACTGATAAGTGACAGTTATAATATTTGTCATATCTTCCTATCCTTTGATGGTTAAGATATTAGATATTTGAATTAATAAGATAAATGAGCCTTTTATTTTTGGCCAAGGGAAATTACCATAATAGATGCCCCCCCAGCTTGGTTGGTCAGCACTCTGACCTGCCAAGCTGTGTTAGCAATTATCGCTGAATCGAGGTTGATGAGGATATTCAATTCTTGAGTTTTTAACCCTTTCTTGGGTTTTACCCTCAAGATTCAATTCTTGAGTTTTTAACCCTCTCTTGGGCTTTACCCTCAAGTAATCAATTCTTGAGTTTTTAACCCGCTCTTGGGCTTTACCCTCAAGCAATAAACTCTTGAGTTTTTAACCCTTTCTTGGGCTTTACACTCAAGGTTCAATTCTTGAGTTTTTAACCCTCTCTTGGGCTTTACCCTCAAGATTCAATTCCTACAACTTAACCATTTTTATCCCATAGGGCCGTTACGATAATTTCCCTTCATTATTTGACATGCAAAAATAATAATATTTTACACATATATTATTATAAAAACACTATAAAGAATAATTTATGACATTTCATACTAGAAAAGAGGGAGAAGACTTAGCTTTTGTTTAATATAATATGTGTTGTCGCTCGTGAGACAAGATCCATCCTCATAAAGTGATATTGCGCATATGCCAACCTGGCTTCCCTGTTGGTGAATCTCACATTCTATATTGATGAGGTTGCCTTCTTAATGTGATAAGTGAAAATTATGGGACCTCTCTACGCAAGGGTTCCGACAACCATTACAATCAGCAAACAATTTCAACAAAAATTGTACCAAAACATCACAAGAGGTAGACATACAAAATAGGATTTAATTCTTACCACCAGAAATAATAATTAACAAATCCCAACGGTCAAATTTATTTAATGAAAAAGAGGAACATACTGACCAAATTTGAGGATAATCCAACGGTTCATAAAAGAGATAACTCTTTCTCAATATCGCTAACCGAAACAAGATAGAAGAGAGCAGAAATTCTGATAACCTTTGTTTGCAGTTGAAACATTCTCTCTTGAAAACGCTACAGTAAATGATCCGAACGGTCAGAATGTAGAAAAAGATTTTAGTAATCTTTCCTCAAAGTTTTAACGCGATCCAACGGTTAATGTAAGAGAAATGTTCCTCGCAATACCGCTGTCTGCTTCAGAAAACGGATTCTGAACCATTTCGGTTTGGGATTTTCTGGTGATGCTTCAAGCCTCTATTTAAGAAACCAACCGTTAGATGTGAAGAGTGATGAGTCACGAACTTGTTGTAAAAGTTTCAGCAAAATCTAACGGTTAAACAAGGAGATCGAGAAGATTAAAGGATGACAATTTTTGCTCTTCTCAACATGCGAATTTAGATGTTCTCTTTCTCCTCTCCTTTTTCTGTATCAAAGCGTGGGGGTCGAAGTTTATCGTTTCCCAAAGACGGCGCCAATGTTCTGTATGTTTTCCAGAACACAACTGTATAGCACGAAAGTACTATGTGTTTGCTGTTTGATCACTCTAACTCTGCAATTCAAAGGATATCAATGGAGAATGATACCTTGAAGCAGAAGATCACAGAGATACACCAATTGACGTGGGGTGTGTGCTCTGTGTAATTGAGAGAGAGAGCTAGAATGTATGTGTGTGTACCTTTCTCCATGGAGGATGTCCCTATTTATAGCTTTGAGAATACTGACATGAGTTAGTTGAGTAGTGAATCTCATCCATTACCTGTATTCGGAGATTGACTGATAGTGGGTTTAGTGGCTATAGTGTTGTTATCTCCACTACCTTCGGTTATCTGAATAACTGATAAGTGGCAGTTATAATATTTGTCATATCTTCCTATCCTTTGATGGTTAAGATATTAGATATTTGAATTAATAAGATAAATGAGCCTTTTATTTTTAGCCAAGGGAAATTACCATAATAGATTGGAAACTGCTGGGGGAGATATGTCGTAGTCAATGTATATTCTGCACGTTCTTTGGAGGGGATGAGAAAGTTATGGGTCTCTTGTTCTTTGTTTTGTGATTTTTGAGTAATAACCATATGAGATATGAGTGTGTTTTTCCTCCAGTCTCTTGAATTATTTTACCACTGTTTTGTGGTTTTGGGAAATGAGGAGTGCTCTTGGGGAGCCAAGCTGTTTAGGTTCTTCAATTGTTGGTTAGAACATCCGCAGTTTGAAGATTTTGTTCAGTAAGTACGGAATCAAGTTGGGATTGAAGGCTGGAGGCTTTTGTTGTTAAAGAAAAATTGAAAACACTTAAACATAGGTTGAAGGAATGGAGTCTTAAAGTGTTTGACAAAATAGACCTTCAAATCGAGAACAAAGTGAGGATATGGGTTGTGTTGGATGACAATTTGATGGGTGGTAATTCAACGGATATAGAATAGAGAAAAATATTGATGCAGTTTTGTGAAAAACGGCCAGGTCCACCCAGTGGAACCGATCCAACCGAGATTCAGAGTTTCATCCGGGCGAGCGAACTATCGGATCAATGACCCGAACGGATTTGGAACCCGGTACGGTAGAGCATATTAATTTTTTTGAGAAAGAAAAAAACGTAAAATTTGTGTTTCAAATTTCACGGTCGTTACTAGTTGGTGTTGGAAATTTTAATGATGATGCATAATAATAGAAGAAGATGGGCCTTTTATTATAACAATTATTTCTTAAGAAGAAAATACATAATCAATACAACAAAGCTATTTTTTTTTTCTTTTCTCAATAAGTACTTCGGTAATTTTCTTCTTTTCTTTTATTTTCCCACTCTCTTATAAAACACTTTACAATTGTACATTTATATAGGAATTCCAACTACTATTTTGGGCATGTTATTTTTGGTACAGCTTAATTTGTTGTTACCAATTAATTTTATCCACAAATTCTTTTATCGTCTTTAACTATGACAACTCATTATTTTAATTTTAGATTTGTAATTTTAGGAGTTTGTTTTCTAACACTCCCCCTCAAACTCCACTTTGCATTGCAATCATATCTTTTAATTTATGGAACGTATCTATCTTCAGTGGCTTTGTAAAAATATCTGCAAGTTGTTCTTCGGTTCTGCAGTAGATTAACTCCACAACTTTAGCTTTAACTTGCTCCCGAATAAAATGATACTTCATGTCAATATGCTTGCTTCGACTATGCGACACTGGATTCTTTGCAAGTGATATTGCAGACTTGTTGTCCACATATAAAGTAATTGGACCTTCTTGCTCATAGTGTAACTCATTCAAAATATTCTTCAGCCAAATTGTTTGACATGTGCACGCTGCTGCAGCCATATATTCAGCTTCACATGATGAAAGAGCCATTGTCTGTTGTTTCTTTGATGACCATGAAAATATTGCTGAGCCAATATGAAATACATATCCTGAAGTACTTTTCCGATCATTTATATCTCCTCCATAATCACTATCTGAATAACCAATTAATTTTGATTCTTCAGAACATGTATAGAATAATCCATGATCAACAGTTCCTTTGATGTATCTCAAAATTCTCTTGGCTGCACTAAAGTGTTCTTGTTTTGGTTGCTCCATATATCTGCTAATTAAGCCAACTGCAAACATGATATCTGGTCGAGTGAAAGTCAAATATCTTAGGCTTCCAACCAAGCTCTTGTATAGTGTTGGGTTAACTGACTTTTCATCTGAGTCATCTCTTATTTTTATTCCAACGTCCATTTGTGTGGAGATTGGCTTGCAATCTTTCATCCTGAACTTACTCAAAATTTCTTTTGCATATTTCTTTTGTGACATAAAAATTCCTTTTTTCATTTGCTTTACTTCAACTCCAAGAAAGTAAGACATTTCTCCAATATCTGTCATTTCAAATTCTCTAGTCATAGATTTCTTAGACTCATTAAACATTCCTGGATTATTTCCAGTGAAAATAATATCATCCACATAGAGGCATACGATCATTATATCTCCTTCCTTATTCTTCTTTGTGTATAAAGCATGCTCGTGTAGACTCTTCATAAAACCATTCTTCTGAAAGTATTCATCTACTCTTGTGTTCCATGCTCTTGGAGCTTGCTTCAAACCATATAACGCCTTTTTCAATCGATAAACTTTATCCCCTTTTCCTTTTTCAACATAACCTAGTGGTTGCTCGATGTAGACTTCTTCTTCTAAATATCCATTGAGGAACGCTGATTTCACATCCATCTTATATATCTTCCACTTCTTTTGTGTTGCAATTGCTATAAGAAGTATGATAGTGTCAATCCTTGCAACTGGTGCAAATACTTCTTCATTATCAATTCCATATTTTTGCTTGTAGCCTTTAGCCACTAATCTTGCCTTATATTTCTCCACTTTTCCTTCTTGATTTGTCTTTGTTTTGTACACCCACTTTACTCCAATTGGTTTATGATTTTTAGGCAGGGTTGTAAGTTCCCATGTATCATTCTTTTTTATTGCAGCAATTTCTTCATTCATGGCATTCTTCCACTTCTCATCTTTTGCTACTACTTCATATGTCACTAGATCACATTCTACCAATAAGCAAAATAGTGAATAATCAAATGTGGTTTGTACCTCATTTGTAGCATCATAAATATCATTTAAGCTTCTCATTCTTGCTGCTGCTCCCCCTAAATTGCTAATATTGCTATTGCTATTGCTTCCTGATGTTGATGGTGTAGATGCAGGAGTTATTGGTTTAGGACTTGGTGGAGGAGTATAATCATTTCCTTCTTGAACTATCTTCTCCTTTGAGTCATCATCATCTTTAAAGAATAGGCCTTTCACTTTCTTTTCTTCTTCACTCCATCCCCAGTAATCTGCTTCATCAAACTCTACATCTCGTGAGATGATCACTTTTTTGGTCAGAAGATTGTAGAGTTTGTATGCTTTACTCCTAAGGTTGTAACCAGTGAAAATGCATTTCTCCCCTTTATCATCTAGCTTCTTTCTCATTTAATCTGGAATGTGGGCATATGCTATGCAACCAAAAATTCTTAAATGGCTTACTTCTGGTTTCTTGCCACTCCATGCTTCATTCGGAGTCTTGAACTGCACGTTCTTTGTCGGACACCTGTTTAGTAGATAGGCAGCACATTGAACAGCTTCAGCCCAAAGAGGTCTTGGTAAATGCTTCTCCTTTAACATGCTTCTGACCATGTCAAGAATTGTACGATTCTTTCTTTCCGCAATTATAATAACCTAGATTTTCCAAAAAAAAAAAAAATCTCATGCTAACAGCGTGAGAACGGCGCGGTTAGCGTGGGATGTGGCGCCAGTAGCGTGGGATGTGGCGCCAGTAGCGTGAAATTGCACCAGAAGGCTATTTCTTGTGGCCTGATGGCGCGAATAGTGTCAGTTTGGCGCGATTAGCGCCACATATGCGCCCAGTTGGCGCGATTAGCGCTGTAATGGCGCGATTAGCGCCGTAAGTGCCCAGGAAACTTTTTGTTGCGCTAATTTGGCGCGAATAGCGCCATATATGGCGCGATTAGCGCGGGAAGGTCGGCAGACCTTGTATTTAAAGGCCATATTACGAAATTTTGGCCCCAAAGCACTGTTCCTCTTCTTCCCTGAGCCTAGACCACCATTGATGCACCTTAGGAGCTTCATATCTTCCTTGTAAGCTACTAAAACACCTCCTTGTCACCTATAAACTTGATTAGAACCCTTGGGGAGCCAAAATCCAGCCTAGATTGTGAGAAAACTCCCATTTCCTTGAGTTTCCTCAGAGGATGAGCTTTGGAAGGGAAAGACACTGGTTTCAGGACACCAAAGCGAGGAGAGAGACTTCTCCAACTTTCCTTTATTGATCTGAGGTAAGAAACTCACATTTTAACCAGTTAATTTGTGAAATGGGGATTGAATGAATAGTAACCATATGTTGATAGGGCTGGAATTAGGCTTAGATTCTTTAGGGAGATGTAGTCAGGAGGTTGTTCTGAGTCATATGGCATGTTGAAACTGAAATTGTGATGAAGTTTGAGTTTGGCCCTGGGAAGGGAGAAGTGTGCGTAAATGAGCAATGTTATGGCCTGAATTAACTTAAGTACCTTTACAAAAGTTATTCATAAAGCCAAATAATCGGTGAAAACGTGATTATATATGTGTTTTGGCTGAGTTGAACCAATGTGAGTTCTTGATTCTGGTACAGCTCTGAATTAAGCTGTACAGAGTTCTAAAGGAACTCTGAGGCCTTGGTGCAACTGAGGCAGACCCTTGAGGGTCAATGTATGGCCTAGTAGAAGCAGGACTAAGATAAACCGTAAGTTAGAGAACTTTGAATTGGTTATGAGTGGAAGGGTGTTTCCTTCCATATAAACGGTTGAATGCCGTTTCTGATGGTTTAATTCATGCCTACTGTAGGGCGTGACGTGCATACTACTGGTAGAGATCACCCAGAGACTAGGGGAGCTGATTCTGAGCTACGACCAGGTAAGCTCAGTGTTTTTAGGGATTGTCTCCCTGCTTATGTTTCACTACACCCAATATGGGTGATTGCTTGATGTGGCATGTATACTGATGATTTATGGTCGTGTGATACTGAATATGTGTTGAATATTGTTGAGATGGTTTGATGATTTCTGGCAATTGAATGTTAGCTCGACCTTGAGATAGGGTATATGCCTATATTGATACATTGAGATAGTGTAGGTTATATTGATTATGATGATGATGTATGGCTTGATTGTGTGAGAACTTACTGGCCAGTAGGATGTAGAACTATGGACCCCTTGGGAATGTACCCACTCAGTGGATGATCTTCCATGGGATAATCCATAGGCGTCCATGTAAACCCTGAGTAGATGTACCTTTAAATAGATGATCCTATTCAGGTATTGGGCGGAAAGTCCTGAGGGAATGTACCCTTATGTAGATGATCTTCCTCAGGCCTAGATGGAGCGAGTCCTGAGTAGATGTACCTTGGAGTAGATGATCCTATTCAGGTACTCAGTGAAAACTCTCGAGAGAATGTACCCTCTCATGGATGATCTCTCTCAGACCCTGTGTGTTGTTTATAGATGCTTGTGTTGAGATGCCATTCGAATACATATGATTCTTGAACACCGTAAAGGCTGATTTTGTTATGATTTTAGATGTTATGATTTTGTTATGCATTGTCATATGATCTATATTCATATGTTGTGAAGTGAACCAGGGGGAGGGAAACCTCTGAGAACCCTGAGTTTACTGGGATAATTATCTCACCTCTGTTTGGGGACTATGTTGCAGGAGCAGAGACTACAGTTACTGAGAGATCCCAAGGCAAGAGGTCTGCTCTGGGATAGTGTGAAGATCACCCTAGGTTTAGATGATTGAGCTTGTCAGCTCAGATTTTGTTTAATTTGTCTGTATTTTGATGCCTAGGGAACATTTGTATAGTTTTGAGAATTATGTACCCTGTAAAGGATAGTTAAATTCACCATATATGTATAAAGATGTATTATATAATTCGGTTTAGGCTTCCTTTAATGTTTATTTTCATGCTTGCTGCGTTACTCTAATATTGTAATAATGATAATATGCCGGGTGCACACGGGGTGTTACAGCAATCCCATTTTGTTGTGGTGTGTAAGCAGCTGTCAACTGATGAACTATTCCATGCTCTTTGCAAAATTCTTCAAACAACCTAGAAGTGTATTCACCTCCTCTGTTTGTTCTGAGTATCTTTAGATACTAACCACTTTGATTTTCTGTTATTACTTTGAATTCTTTGAATTTATCAAGAGCTTGTGATTTTTCTTTGATTATGTACATCCAGGCTTTTCTACTGAAATCATTAATAAAGGTGATATAATACTTGTTACCTCCAAGTGAAGGCATGTCAAATGGGCCTGCTATATCTGAGTGAACTAGCTCCAATGGTCTTCTAGCTCTCCATGACTTGCCAACTGCAAAACTTTGTCTATGTTGCTTTCCTTTCATGCAGCTTTCACACAACTGGTCTGGATTATTTATTTGTGGCAATCCGCTAACCATCTTTGCCTTTGATAACAACTTCAGGCCAGTGAATCCAAGATGACCAAATCTAAGGTGCCATAACCACGAACTATCTTTTGTAATGGACTTCATGCATCTTATTGCTTTCGTCTGAATATTTAGCTTGAAAAGGAGATTTCTAGTCATAAACTTTTGCAATCAGTTCTCCCTTTTGATTTCTTATAACAAAAGAGTTGTTTTTCAAATATATATCATATCCCTTCTCCAAAAGCTGGCCAATACTGAGGAGATTACTTTTCAAAGATGGAATATAATGGACATCTGAAATATATGTCTTATCTCCATTCTTGGTGAAAATCATAATCTTTCCCCTGCCTTTGACTGGAACCTTTGATAGGTCTCCAAAAGTGACTTCCCCTTGAACTTTTTCATTCAGCTCCTTGAATAACTCCTTTTTGCCACACATATGATTGCTTGCTCCTGTGTCAAGGTACCAAATGTCCTTGCTACTATCTTCATCGCCTTTATAAGTAAACAACATGGCTAATTCATCAACTTTCTCTTCATTTGCAATATAATGACTTCTCTCCGCAATTTTAGCAGCATCTCTACATTCATAGCTAAGATGATCATATCTGTTACAATTATAACACTGCAAGTGAGATTTATCACCTCTTTGTTGAAATCTTCCTCCTCCTCGGGTCACAAAACCACGACCTCGGCCACGACTATATACTCCTTGATCACGTCCATATGCTACTGCATCAGTTTGAAATCTTCTATTTGTTTAGCCATATCCACTACATCCGCCATGACCACCTCGAGTGTTGAATCCACCTCGGGTGTTGAAGCCTCCTCTATATCCACCATGATTTCCTCTGCCACGTCCATAGCTGTTGCTGGCGGCTTGATTTTCATTTAAAGATACTTTGTTTTGCAAGGCTTGCTCCGAACTGCTAAAGGCTTCATTCATATTCATTCTTTGCTCGTGAGCTTGAAGAGAACCCACAAGCTCATCAATGGACATCTCTGACAAATCTTTCGCTTCTTCAATAGCAGTGACGATATAGTCAAATTTTCTTAATAGTGAGAGTAAAACTTTTTCCATTATTCTCACATCATCTAAAGCTTCTCCATTTCTTTTCATCTCTTTGGCCACCTTTTGCACTCTTGAGACATAATCTGTAACAAGCTCTCCATTTTGCATTTTTAAGTTTTCAAACTTGGCTCTTAATGATTGAAGTCGCACCTTTTTGGCTTTGTCAGCTCCTTCACAAGATTTTTGCAAAATCTCCCATGCTTCTTTTGATGATTTTGCATCAGATATTTTTTCAAAGGTTGAAAAATTAAGTAAAGAGCCTTCTTGTCCTTCTTTCGTGAATCTTTAAGCAACCTCCTTTGTGCATCTGATAAACCTGCTTCGGCAATGACATTAGCTGGCTCCGTGTATCCATCTTCAACAAGGTCCCATATATATTGGGAACCCAGTAGAGTCTTCATCTTGATGCTCCAATTTCCATAGTTTGTCTTTGATAACTTTGGAATTTGTGATTGCATCATCTCTGTCATCTTTGATCAAACGTGACTCTGATACCACTTGTTGGAAATTTTAATGATGATGCAGAATAATAGAAGAAGATGGGCCTTTTATTATAATAATTCTTTCTTAAGAAGAAAATACATAATCAATAAAACAGAGCTATTTTTTTTTTCTTTTCTCAATAAGTACTTCTACTTTTCTTCTTTTCTTTTATTTTCCCACTCTCTTATAAAACACTTTACAATTGTACGTTTATATAGGATTTCCAACTACTATTTTGGGTATGTTTATTTTTGGTACAGCTTAATTTGTTGTTACCAATTAATTTTATCCACAAATTATTTTACCTTCTTTAACTATGACAACTCATTATTTTAATTTTAGATTTGTAATTTTAGGAGTTTGTTTTCTAACAGTTGGTGCACTGGTGATGGGTCACCGACAATGGTGGTGGCGCACCTGTGATGGGTCGCTGACGGTCGTGGTTGAGTTGGGATGTGTAGTACTAGTGGTGGCCATGGTATTTGGTGGGTGCAAGAAGAAGAAGAAGATGTGATCTGTAGGGAGGAGATGGTGCAGACTGTGACGTTGTTCCTCCTTGAGAGAAGACGATGGCTACAATGCCAAAGTAAAACAAGTCAGGCACCGTGCCAAAAAAATTTATATCTTTTGGACATATATAGTATTTTTTTAATCAAAGTTTAAGATTTTTTTGTCTTTTTCTTTTTTTATTTTTTTTCTATTTTTCCTAATTTATCCTTTGTCGCCACTACCCATAACCACAAACACCATGTCGCTACCATTGCTACCATGGTGGTGGTGGCAACGATGATGGAAACATTGAAGCACAACGACGGCGACACCTTTCTCAGATCTGAAAAAATATGCAAAACATCCTCCTTTTTCTCAAATCTGAAAAATCAAATCCCTTTCTCAAATCTGAATAAATTCGTAACCCCCTCCCTTTCTGAGATCTAGAAAACACAGCCATTGATCTCATACTTGTGCACACGAGAAGAGAAGCAATTGCCAGCTACGCGCCATTTCTGACGAAAAGATTAAGACTACATCAAACAAAAACTAGAGGAATGTCGAGGCTATGGTCAGTTTCAAAGAAGCAAAGGCTTTGAGAGGATGAAGAATGGTTGCCTGCATTGAACGCCGCGCCATCGTCGACAAAAAACCCATATCACAAGTCACAAAAAATCATATCTGACTAAAATGTGGATTGAACAAACGCTAACGACGGCTTGTGATTGTTCGGTTCGGCAAGGAGATGGCAGTGGCTTTGCAATGGTGTGGTTCAGATAGAGATTTCGGTTAGGTATTCTGTGGTGGTGCATCAGAGGAGAAGAACAAAGAACAATTGAAGGATAAGGGTAAACCATAACCTGAATTGATCTCTCTTTCAATTAAAAGGGTGCAATTAGAAAAGTAGAAAATAAATGAGCAAAAGAAAAGAAGAAACTATAAAAGAAAATGATAGTCATTAATCTTTAAATAAATTGATCTAACGGATACAAAGACTTTTGTGCGGTGCCAAATTTGTTTGGCTTTGTGCACGCTAGCCACCGTCTTGAAAGAATGGGAGTTTGTGTTTTAGGTTACCTAGTGGACTTGGGCTTCTGTTGTAAGTGTTTTTTTTTCCTAGCCTTAACTTCATCTTTTTCTTTTTCTTTTTATTTTTAATAAAAATTATTTTTTATTATTTCTTTTCCTTTTTTTCTGAATTATTTCTTCTTTTTCATTTCTTCTTCTTTTTATAGAATTAGTTGAAAAAACAAAACAAATAAGTGGTTTAAATTTTAAATTATATCAATGTAAATGCAAAAGATTTTTTAAATATTTTATTATTTTTTGGCACTTTAATTTTAATTGCCCAATCAAAATTGTGTTAGTTTTTAATTAGAATTGATTTTTTTAATATGTACCGGGTTAACTTTGACCTATTGATTTGACCACTGACTCACTATCTCAATTGGATCAGTGACTAGATCTATTTTTACAACATTGTATTGATGTATGAGTTTTTTAGTTTTATTAGGTGGATGAAGGAAGGAAACTTCAATTCTAAATTTTTTCACGCATGCATGAGGTCGAGAGCACAATGCAATCAGTTGATCGATGCTAACTCTGATTGAGGGTGGGTTGAAGATGTTGAAGGAGTGAAAGAGGAAGTCCTTGATCATTTTTTCAACTTGTTCCAGTATCAACAAGTGGCTAGGCCTAATCTAGATTGCGTATCCTTTAAGCAACTCTTAAGGGAGGACAAAGATTCATTAATGACTTTTTTTTTTTTTTTTCTAAATAGGAGATCAAGGTGGTTGTATAGACCTTGAAGGAGGGAAGAGCCTGAGCCCGGACAACTTGAACTTAAATTTCTTCAAGTCCTATTGTGATAGCATTGACGAAGAAATTTATGGTTGCATTCAAGAATCCTACAATAATGCTTTTAATTTGCAAATATCGAGCAATTACTTCCTCATTTCTTGTCTTAATTCCAAGAAGAAGCATCCTCAAGGTCTTTCTGATTATAAGCCTATATCACATATAGGCTGTTTGCATAAGATCATCTCCAAACTTCTTCTTTTCCCGTTGATGTATGTTATCTATGAATCAATTCTAGAATCGTCGTTTCGTAGGTTTAGAGACAGAACATTTGCTCACAAAGCAAGCTTTGTTTTAGGGTTTTTTTATGTTGTATGTTTGTCATTTTTTAAGCTTTGTGCTTGACTTGATTTAGGTCATTGTATCATCTATAACTTATAATGATTGTCCAACTTTAATTTTTGAAAGTTATATTCATAACAGGCAGTTAAACATTACACAAGAAAGTGTCAAAATAACTACTAAAAGCTATCTAAGAACCAAAAAAGTACAACAAAATAGGGTCCACATGGGACCAAAAAACCCTAGTGTGTTATCTCTTAGTCTGATCACCCCAGGATATAGTACCATATATATATATATATATATATATATATATATATATATATATATATATCATGATTGCCAAAACTGACCACTATAACCCAATTTAGAAAACGTGCCTATAGTGCAATTGGTACCAAACAAAGACGTCTTCTACTGTGGGAGACATCCTTTTGCTTCCAAAGTTGAAAAACTTTTAGGAGTCGTTCGATGCCAATTAAAACTATCTTACAGTCAATTTGAGAGTAGTTATTTAAATGATTTATCTAATAATGATGTTATATAGTTAAGATAGAAAATAATGTTGAATTATTTTTCACGTGTAAATTAAAGATTCACCACATTATCTTTGAGAAAACTTAAAGATGAAATTTTAAATTTTAAATTTAAATTTCCATCTCAATTTCAATTAATTTCTTTTCA
This sequence comes from Glycine tomentella, assembly GCA_007407185.1. Lineage (NCBI taxonomy): Eukaryota > Viridiplantae > Streptophyta > Magnoliopsida > Fabales > Fabaceae > Glycine > Glycine tomentella. The sequence goes on from PYAF01001787.1 coordinate 735,858, forward strand.
TTTCATTCCAATTAACCGAAACGGTACCTAAAGATGAAATTGATTGTCGTGTTGTTAAAGGCTACAGTTGGCGGCGTGGTATTTTTCCTTGATGTTTTCTTTTTGTATGTATACATATCCTTTTGTGTGCAGATGGCGTGATTTTTGAATTCGCCAACGTGTTGCCCATACCTTGTGTACTATACTACTATTTAAATTGTTATATGATTGGAAAATCAATTTTTGAATTAAAACATTTGAATTATATACGGTCCAAACAATTTTGGATTTATTGTTGATATTGATTTAGGAAAGTTTCACAATTTCGTTTTCACAATGTATCTATTACATTTTGGAAACTAAATTCTTAAGTATATATATATATATATATATATATATATATATATATTCTACAATCTAAACAAATTATGTATTACAATATTTAAAGACTCCAAATTATAGATAGAGAAGGGAGAAGAATATTATACTCGGTTTTAAAGAGATTATTTTTTAATTTGAATATATGACCAATAAATCACCAAGATATAATTTTATTATCACTTTATTAGGGCTCGCCTTCAAATCTTCTATCATCTAAAAAATAAATTTTGAAATTTTTTATATTAAATTTCATAAAGGTAAAAAAAATTAAATATTTAAAATTATAATGACATTTGTACTGATATATATTGCCCAAAGAATGATACTGGAAAAAGAAATCAACAGAACTTTGAGTCAAAAGAAATGGTTTAATTTTGAGAAAAAGAGTCAATACAAATATTGAATCCTTTTAAAAGAGCGTAACAATAAAAGAATAAATTTGGAAGAGAAAAAAGGATTTTTTTTTCCTTTTCCTCTAACTTATAAATACCCACTCCTATGCATTTTGTGCATTAATGCTTTGCGGTATCAAGAAATAAAAAACAAAAGCGATGACAGAAAATTGACGCCACAAGAAAACAGGTCGGTGCTTTTAATAGATTAGTGATGGTTAAGTGACGGCTAGGTGGCCAACACTAATAAGGTTGACACTAACAGCATTAGATTGACCTAAGGAGACCAACGCTTATTAGTGTTGGCTTGCGTCGTTGCTTAAGTTGACACAAAATTGTGAAAATTCAACAGAAAAAACAAAAAACAAAAACATCATTGCTGGCAATGTTTTTCATTTTTTCGTAAATCCTAAACCCCCAACCTCAAAATATCATCATCAATATTATCATCACCTACAAAACGAAACAATCAATAGGCTAGGAAAAAGAAAAACAACCACCACCACCACACAGACCAAGCACACCACCCCAAACATCAAATTGTCATTGTCACCTGCACCGTCCATCTCCACTTCTAATATCCACTGCCTCCAAAACCACCTACAACACAGAAAAAAAAGAAAATCATCAATAAGTCACTATTAAAAATTAAGATTTTAACATTGGTTATTTTTTATTTTCAACATCAATTTTTAACTGATGTTAAAATTACTAACGTTAAAAGTATCAAAATTAACATAGATTTTCAAAAATCGATGTTAACATACATTAAACATTAATTTTTTAGAAAATAGATATAGTATAATAAGAAATAAACAAAAATGTAAAATGGGTAAAAATCAATATTAATTTTTCTAAAAATCAATGTTGTGATTCAATCATAACATCGGATTTCCTAAAACTCGATGTTGTGGTGCAATCACAACATCGATTTTCGCAATATGTTTGGGTTCTTAAATATAAAGAATGGATTCTGATTATGGGTGCAACTAATATTAGAAAAATAACAACATCGATTTTAATAAAAAAATCAATGTTAACTTACCAATTACAACATCAATTTTTATTAAAATCAATGTTAAGGAAAAAAACAACGACATCGATTTTATTAAAATCAATATTAAACTCATGTTATTTATAAATATGTCATCTTATTTTTGTTAACATTAGTTTATAAAAAACAAATGTTAAAGTAATTATATTGAAAGTATTCTTTCTTAGTGAGTGAAAGAAAATTATTTGGAGCATTGACCACCCTTTTAATTTTCTTTTTTGAAAAGAAGAGTAGTTTTACTTTTATGATTAGATGAAATTTTTAAAAAGTATTAGTAAGTGCCACTTAGGCCAATGCTAATATTTTCTTTAATATTAGTAAGGTCAGACATGGTCGACACAATCTTTTAAATCTTAAAAATCCAAGTAGGCAAGAATAGTTTTACTTTTCATGCTGACATGGAAATTTAAAAATTAGTTAGAAAAAAACATCACTATTTTTTTAAAACCAGTGTAATTTATAAAAGGGTGAGTATGTGATTTTATTTTTAAAAATACAAATAAAATAATTTCTTCCTTTTTCTATTTCCACCTACCGTTACTTCCCAACGTCTAATATTTTTTGAGAAAACAAAAAGAGAAAATTGAAGAGACTTATTTTGATTTCAGCTTCTTCAATTTTGAGAAAACATTGTTTTTGTTTCTTTAAGTTTTCCCTTTTCTAGAGTTTTCTTACTTTAATTTCTTTGCCCTCAAATTTGTATTTACTTTTACAATTCAACACAATTTTGCTTCTGAGTTCTAACTCCTTAAAACTTAATTTGAAGATTCTGGAACGGGAAAGATTACGAAGCGTGAGCACCATGATGCCTTTACTTTGTGCCAAAGAGGCATATATTATGTTGCGAGCGACAAGAGGTGAATCCACATCTTTCTAAAATCACTGCTCATCAATGGAGGTCTCGAAGAATCAACAGCAGACAACATCATCGAAACACCTACGGAGGGTTAGCTTTGGTTGACTAATATTATCTTTTTTATCACTAAAAATTGAACATAATATCAAAAAATTTATAATACTCATATACCATATTCAACTAATTAAAATAGACTCCATCAATTAACTAACACTATTTGATGTCTATATTATGAAGAACATAATATCAGAAAATTTATAAGACTCATACACCCTATTCAATCAACTGAAATAGACTCTCTCAATTAACTAACAATTGGTGTCTATATTGTTGACATGCTAATTTAAGTTTTTCTTGACGTGCATATAATTGCAAGCATTAGTTCCTTGACAGTAATCTTCCTATCAAGGATTACCTAAGATATTTGAGCAATTTTTTTGAGCTTCACCTACAAATAAATAAATCATATTAAGTACAATTAACATATACTTTTTCCGTCCTAAAATAAGTGTTATGTTAATTTTTATCATAGGTTGATGATTAAAATAAGAGATATTAGACGATTAATTGATAGTTGAGAATTCTTAATTAAAATAAAAATTAAGGAAAAATGGTATATGTGAAATCATAATACAAGTCACTTCTCTTCATACATATATTTTCTTGAAATTATTGTTTGTGTTTATTTTTATTTCTTGAATGCAAACACAAATAATCTCTAACTCAAGATAAAAATAAAAAACTATTTATTTTATGCAATTTAGATTATTTGAAAATATGACTAGTCTTTAGAATATAATATCTAAACTTTCAAGTTCATTGTTGTTATCGCATAAGATAGCTTATTCTTACAAGAATACATATTTTACACATCATTGAGATATACACATTTAATTGCTTTAATTAAAAACAAAAGATTCTCGAGTCAGGAGTGTCTAAGACAGAAAAAAAATTCATGTCAAATAATCGTTATTCTTGGGAAATCATGATCTACAAAACTGATTAAATTTATTTGATTGACGAAAAATATTCAAATAAAAAAATTTAGAAATAAAAAATAACATAATATTTCTACCATATCTTTTAATTATATATCATATTAAATGATTTAATAAAAAATAAGGTGGTATAAAATTTATTTTTAAACTTGACAAAGTTAGACTCCTATTTTGCCCATGAAAATATTTTGGTGGGAAAGATAACTAAAAACTTCCCCCGGAATCATTGTTTCCGAGAAAAGTCATTTAAAAAAACAAAAAAAAAAAACATAAAAATCAAACATTCCCAACATCAAATTTCCAGTAAACTTAAATTTATCTTGTACTTGTACAAAAAGCGAAGGAAAATTATCATGATCGGTAACAAAACAGTCTTCAACTTTTTTTTTCAGCCACTTGTTTAATTTGTGCAATATTGTATATAAAGGCATGAAAATGATACTCCCCCTGGTTTGGACTAATCTCACTATTATAATGTTCAAAATATTGTCCAGGGTTATTCTGTACAAGCATCTCACCATGCATCGTGATCTTTTCTGGTTTTCTTATTATTGTTATTAATTATAAATTTAACGATAAATACTCAATGGCCCACCCGTGGTCCAATTTTTATTTGGTCCAACAAAAGTGTCGTTTAGCTTTGATAGAGATTGTACGTACCTTACTGAATATACGAGAAACAAGATAATTAGTATTTGGACATATGCGATCAGTGAAGTTTTGCAATAATGTGCATGCATAACACTTCACATGCAGCTTTAATTTGTTTGATTTGGAACGAAAAATGAGTGTGGAAAATATATATGGAAAACAAGAGGGAAAAAATTATATCATTTCTATATATAATCAAGCAGGGATATTTGAGAAGAAAAAAAATATAAAATTCACAACGAATTTTTCAACCTTTACGTATAGAGAGAAAATTAGAGAGCAAACATTTTATTGAGACTACCTATCTATATATAAATTAAAATAACTATCATGTAGGACAGAATTTTATAAGCCATTTTCAACTAAAGTATTTAGAGTAGTTTTTCTTTATCAAAAACACTTGTGAACATTTTCTTATTCTTTTATCTCTTTCGATTTATCATATTCATCTTTATTTCTATATTGAATTTCAATTTTTTATAAAAGAAGTAATCAAGAATTAAAATATATAGGTTAATTTGTTCTTGTTTTTTGAACTTTTTCAACTTTCACTTTTAGTCTCTGGATAAAAAAAATGACTGATATTAGTCCTTGGTATTAGACAATAATTTTAATTCTTGCTGT
>PYAF01001787.1:740892-751024 GCA_007407185.1 Glycine tomentella
TTTATTTCTATATTGAATTTCAATTTTTTATAAAAGAAGTAATCAAGAATTAAAATATATAGGTTAATTTGTTCTTGTTTTTTGAACTTTTTCAACTTTCACTTTTAGTCTCTGGATAAAAAAAATGACTGATATTAGTCCTTGGTATTAGACAATAATTTTAATTCTTGCTGTTAAATGATGGTGTTAATTAAATGATGAGGGAACATTAGTTTTATTGTTATAGATTATATTATATTTTCTAGAGGTAAAACAGTCAAAAATTGTTTGACTTAAGCATTTTTAAAAGAATTTGAAAATTTTATGCACCAGAGTCAAAATCTTGTGTTTAGATTTAATATTTCCATAAATTAACTATATAAACCTCTATGGTACAAAGAAGTGTGTAACTCGGTATACCCAACTTAAGTGGCCAAAATAAATATCACATCGTCTCCTCACAAAAAAGATATGTATACTCGGTATACATACAAAAAGAAAATATCAGGGAAAAAGACACCATCCCCAATGGCCTTTAATGACATCAATCTAGTCCACATATTCCATCTTAAAAGAAAACATACTACATAAAAGATAAAGCCAATAAAGGTCCTTCAGTGCAAAAGATTCTGTTAAAATATGATATAAATTTTTAGAACAGAAAGAAAGTCTTAGAAGTTCATGATTTATTTAGAAGTTAAATGTATTAAAAAAGTATAAGAATATTATTAAAAATAATCTAAAAAGATTTAGGATCTATGGTAATATTCTAGATTATTATATAAAGTCTAGAAAAATCTACCCCTAAGTATGATGCCACTAATCTTATTTACATATAAATAAAATTATAACACCTTAATGTAATGAGTTTTGAGACATCAACACAAGCTCCTCCCTATTGTTAAGAGCTACACGGCCAATTACTCACTATTATACTTCTATATAATTAATTTCCCTTCATAGGTCAATTATTACTAAGCTCTCTAAAGTCCACATCAACAGCCTTTAAACAACCAACCCAATTTTCCTATTCCCCTCAAATACTAACAGGTTCAAATACTACAACATATCCCACTTGGTCTATACCTCATATCTGCAACTGCTATCCTCAATTACCTAAAACATACATTTCATGTTGGTTTATTTTAATTGACTAAATCAAAATCACATGAGGTAGTCCACTTACCTTATCTTCTTAGAATTAAGTTGTTGTTAATCTTATCAGTTAATTCTATCCCTTATCTTTTTAGCAACTAAGCCCACGTTTCATGCATATCAAAAACAATCTCTTTTATGGGAAGAGATTATAAAAGGAGATGTGCACTATGGCCAAGGTCTCTGTGCTTGCTATCTGAAATTCTCAATATACCATCAGTGAGTGATAGTGAAAGCATAGAAGATCCTTAAGCCAAAAGTCATATTACTTTGAAGACTCATAAACTGTTTACAGATTACTTGACTCACAAACAACTGCAAATCATCTTCAGAGCAAACAAGAATAGCAATGACGAGAGGTATTTATGATCTTAATTTTTCCGCACTTAATCTAATTGCTTATGTTGATTGTGTATAAACATGATTAGATTATTTAGTTTTTCTTATATTTGGAATCAAAGCCCGTTATTGTCTCTGCCTTGCCTTTGTTTGACACTCATATATGTGAAATATTGTTTCATTGAAATATGAGTATTCTATTTGAACGTTTTAATTATTAAGGAGCCTTGGAATCATATGAAAATTGAATTTCTAAGCTTTTTATAAATTAAAACATGAATTTCGGTATTGAAAATAATTGAGAAAAACATTGGATTTTTATTTTGGTTGAAACTGGGTCGAGTCAACTCGTTTGAAGATCAAAGACAATAGTATCAATGAAACATGTTTCAATTTCGTGGCTTTAAGTTTTGTGAAATTAACCCGTATTCAAATCTTGGTTTTTGTGTCACGATTCACAATCACATTTGGTTTAAAGTGATATTATGTGACACAGTTTATGATTTGAAAATTTCACGTTCTGACACGTAAATTGTATTTTTTATTTATGTTATTCTTACTATTGTCATTTACGCTATTTGCGTTGCTGAACTTTTATTTTGATCTTTGTGAACCAAATAAATGACTATAAAGCATTTTGAACTAATGACAATTTTATGATGTGTTCACATAATTTATTGTTATTTAGATATTCAGTTTATATCTTTTATTTCATATTCAGTTTATATTTTTTTTATTCCATAATGTATGTGGTTCATTTACTTCACACACTACATGTATTAATTTGTGTTTATAAGAGAATATTTTATATGTTCACATGATCTATTGTTATTCTGTCATTACATGTATTAATTTATGTTTTCCTATACATGTAATATTAAGTTGATTAATCTAAATGATTGATTATTTAATTTTATTGTTTATGATTAATTACAATAAAATTAATTTTGGAAATTAGATAATATTTAGTGATCTTTATAATTTAATTGATTAAATCCTAGCCATAGCAACTTTAATTATTTAAATTATATATTAAGAGTCTCTAGATCACAAAAGGTAAATAATATTAATTATAATTAATCATAATATAATATAGTAGATATTATCCCACAGGAATTTCTATTATATTTTTGTATGATTAATTAGGATAAGATATTAAATTATATTTTTTGGTTTGTCCACAGGGATCAAGAAATATAACTTGATAGTTTTATCATAATGTTTATGTGAATTTAATTGAATTAAAATTTTAGCCCATGGACAAATTTTATGTCGCTAAATTCATAATTTTATAAGCATGACTTACATTGGTAAAGCATGATACATTATTTTGCCTCAAATTTTAATGATAAGCATATATGTTGAATTATTTGCAACTATAAAACCTATTAATACAATTGTTGTCCCGAAATTGAGAGGAGATTATTTTTTCTATCTGGAAGGAAAAGATTTTGTTGACGTTAGGTTATATGAACATTGATTATGCTATCTTGATAATTGAGCAACCAGCAATTATAGAGAACGATGAACCAGAGGAGATGGATCTATATGAGTATTGGAAAGATCCAACTGACTCTGTGTGATGTTCATTAAGACTAAAATATATGCTAATATTAAGAGCTCAGTTGAACAGTATGACAATGTGAAAGTGCTCCTGAAATACATTAATGAACAATTTGAGACTTCAGGGAAAACATTGACCAATACCTTAATAATGAAATTTTCTTCCATGAAGCTCAATACTCTGATGGGTGTGCATGAGCATATCATGCATACTAGGGACATTGCAGCTCAACTAAAAACTCTAGAGGTGGACATGTCTGACTCTTTTGTAGTGCATTTTATTCTGAATACTCTCACAGCACCATATAATCCCTTTAAAATATCTGACAACACACATAAAGATAAATGGTCTATTAATGAACTCATGACCATGTATGTTCCGGGAGAGGGGAGGTTGAAGTTGGAACAAGGAGAGAGTTATCTTATGATGACTGAAAGGAAGGATAATAAGAAAGACTCATTTAGAAATCGTACATACAGATATTAGTTGTCCAAACATGGATGTAAGTAGTCCGAAATAATTTATCACCTTCATAGACGATTATTCACGATATATGTATCTCTACTTACTTCATTCTAAAGATTAAGCTTTAGATGCCTTTAAAGTTTTTAAGGCCAAAGTGGAGAAACAATGTGTAACACCCCATAGGCCTCCGACGTGTTATCATTAATAATATCAGATTAGCGCATAAAACCAAATTAAATACATTAGCGGAAACATATAATCGATGTCTTGATACATTATGTATGAAATCACATAACAGAACCATAAAATCACGCCCCTGCTGATCCAGTTTATCAAAATTAACATAATAAGACAGATAACAGATCTTTAGGCAGAGTATCAACAATATAAACATACACATGTACTCAGGGGAAAATATCATATACATATCATCAAAGTTCTGTATAATATATACATCTCAGGTTCACACCACACATGGTGCTACAAAAGAATATCAACCCTCAGAAGGGGTATACAGAACTATAACAAAACAAAACAAATCAAAATGGAGCCTTCAAGCTCTCCATGCTGCTCCTCAGCTAGGCAACCTAGTCTCTGATGGGCCTCTTGCCCTGAGACTGCTCTTCTCTTCCAGAAGGTTCACCTGAAACCACATAACCCCACACGGGGTGAGATAACATATCTCAGTAAGCTCAGGATCCATGGAGGAATCTCCTCCACCCTGGCCCACTATCATAATACATACGCACACATATCACAATCAAATGGCCCACTGGCTTAGCCCTCTGGCTTTCTCAATCACACAGCATATCATACAGGGTGACTACACATCTCAGAGCAGGAGGAAACTATCTCCTAAAATCAAGTCACCAAATAGGAGGAAACCATCTCTTATATCAACATATCAGGCTAGGAGGAAACCATCTCCTAGAATGGGAGGAAACCATCTCCCAGTGTGAGGCCGGAACTCACACCTGTGTCATCCCATCGGACGCTACCTTTAACGGGGATGTACACATATGATACCTCCGAGAATAGCAGGAAACCATCTGAACTATTCCCTTGGCCTAGGGATCATCATAACCCCGGGATCATCATCACCCAAGAGCCAGCCATACTAGGAGGAAACCATCTCCTAGGGAGGTCCATATCTATCTATTGGCCAATAGATCTATCTCAAGTACAATCACAGTTCATAATACAATCATACCTCAGCATATAACCAGCATATATCAAGCACAGAGGCATATATGTCATCATCATCAGAATGCAAATGCAATGCATGTATTATGACCTGACCACAACTCCCCAGGAGTGTGGTGTGACACAAAAGATGGGAATCATCCCCAGGGACACTGAACTTACCTGGCAAGATGTCACTCTGTGGTTTGGTCCCTGCTTTGTGGCTCCCGCCACCAGTAAACTCAGAATCAACGCCTATGCAAGGCATATATAACTCATATCAATATTCAGACCACAGGCATCAATCACAGCTCAAACATAGCATAATTCTCCTATCCTAGGGTTCAGAACCAGTCTAGCCTATCATTAGGCTTCTCTCAGACCATTCAAGGTCCATCTGGGCTGAGTATCAAAACTGAATCATTGTAGATTCAATGCCTCAGAAACATGGCATAATCTCATCAGCCTCAACAACTCACAATATCACGGGAATGGTTCAAGCCTTGCTCAAGACTCCATTCCATTAGCCACACAGGCTCTAGACAACATATATATAAGGCTCTGGTATATCAGATGACCAGTACAAGTGGCCATAACACAGACCACATAGGTCACACAGAGCCAAAATCCAAAGTCATCAGAATCAAAAACTGAAAGCTATTCCTTCATCTATTCATCGTCCTAATCAAGTTTCTCAACTGGACCCTGGGCTAATTCTAGCCCCATCTCAGCATGGGTCACAAAACTCAGAAAACCCCAAAATCACAGAGACCCAAGAGAACTTGAATTCCTTACCTCAGTGGCGACCCAGGAGACCTCAGAACTGTTTTCCCCAAGCACTGGTGCCTGTCTCCTGCCTTGGTCTCGCCTATTCTCAAGTTCTCAGAAGGTTTCTCTTGAGAATCCCAACTCTCACTCACAAGGGTTTCAAAACGAAAGGATGAAGGATTATGGCTTTCTAGATGATTCTCTCAAGATTAAAGGTCATCAGGAAAGTGTTTTGGTTATCTTGCATGGTCCTAGGAAGCTTGGCAAGTCATCAATGGAGGTTGGAGGCTGAGGGAAGAAGAAACCATGCTTTTGGGCCAAAACTCGTAAAATGGCCTTTAAATTCTGGTTTTGCCGACGTTCCCACGCTAGTCGCGCCATATATGGCCATTCCCGCGCCAAGTTCCAGTGAAAAACAGACTTTCTGGAGCACTTATGGCACTACCCGCGCAATTATGGCGCTAGTCGCGCCAACCTCCAGCATCTGTGGCGCTACCAGCGTGGACTCCCACGCTACTGGCGTGGACTGGCAGAAAGAAAATGTCATTTCTGAGCCACTTCCCACGCTACTAGCGCCATACTCACACTACTAGGGCGGGATGGCAGACAGCATAGGCATATTTTATACTTCTGGTGCGGGTTGCGCCGCACTTCAAGCGGGTCGCGCCGTAGGCCAGAACAGCCTATTTCAACCCTTTCTCAAGCGTTTAAGCCTCCTTTCAAGGGATTCCAAGGCCTAATTATATTTCCTCCATTATAAGCTTAATCCTAAGCTTAACACATGCTTAATTCAGGCTTAATCATATGTTTAAAATTCAAGATATTACACAATGTAGAAAGCAAATTAAGATCGTGAAATCTGATAGAGGTGATGAATACTTTGGTAGATACACAGAGAATGGACAAGCACCTGATCTATTTGTGAAGTTTCTTCAAGAACATGAGATTGTTGCCCAGTACACTATGCCTAGTTCTCCGGATTAGAAAGGTGTGGCAAAAGGAAGAAACTGAACCTTAATGGAAATGGTGCAAAGTATGCTTAACATTTCCAAGCTTCCTAAGTCATTGTGGACTGAAGCACTAAAGACGGTAGTGTACAAATTAGATCGAGTTCCAATTAAGGTTGTCCCAAGGACACCATTTGAGTAATTTAAGAGTTGGAAATCGAGTTTGTGACAAGTACACATTTGGAGATGCCCGTCTGAAGTGAGAATCTATAACCCACGAGAAAATAAGCTTGGCCCAAGGACCATTAGTGGATACTTCATTGAATATGGTGAAAGGTCTAAGGGATATAATTTGTATTGTCCATTTCAAAGTATAAGGATTATGGAATCAAGAATTATTGAATTTCTTGAGAATGACTTGATTAGTGGGAGCGATCAATCCAGAGATTTTGTTTTTGAGAAAGATCATTCAGTTACTCAATCATCCACTTCAAATTTTAGATTGGTTGTTATTAACAATACCCTTCCAGCTCAACCGAGTGTTGTGCAACCTATCGTTCAAAATCCACAATCTGTTGATAATCTAGTTGATCAAGTTGTTCATGAGGAGCAAGAAGAAATTGTTGATCAACCAATTGAACAACAAGTTCCTCAAGAGCATAATGAAACAACATTAAGGAGATCTGCTAGAATAAAGAAATAAGCTATACCGAGTGACTTTATTATGTATCTACAGGAATCTGACTATACTATTGGAGCTGAAAATGATCCTAAAACGTTTTCACAAGCCATGAGTTCTAAAGAATCAAACTTGTGGTATGATCCTATGAAAGATGAGATGAATTCTATGGCATCGAATGGAGTCTAAGATCTTGTTCAGTTGCTTGATGGTGCAAAAGCCATTGGATGTAAATGAGTCATTCTAAGAAAGACTCGTTTAGGCAACATTGAGAGATATAAACCAAGACTCATAGCCAAGAGATTTAATCAAAAGGAAGGAATCAACTACAAGGAGATATTCTCTCTTGTATTTAAGAAAGATTCTCTTCGCATCATTCTGGCACTGGTTGCACATTTTGACTTAGAGTTGCAACAAATGGGTGTGAAAATAACTTTTCTCAATGGAGACATAGAGGAAGAGGTTTATATGAAATGACCTGAAGGATTCTCCTATACTAAAGGTGAGCAATTGGTATGCAAACTCAAGAAATCTATATATGAAACAAGCCCCCCATCAGTGGTACTTAAAATTTCATGACACTATTTCTTCATTTGGTCTCGTAGAAAATGTTATGAATCATTGTATATACCAAAATGTCAGTGGAAGCAAATTTTTTTTCCTTATTTTATATGTAGATGATATTTTACTTGCAACCAATGACAAGGGTTTGCTATATAAGGTGAAACAATTTCTCTCTAAGAACTTTGATATGAAGGATATGGGCGATGCCTCTTACGTTATTGGCATTAAGAGACAAAGTAAGAGGTGTTCTTGGTTTGTCTCAAGAGACCTATATTAACAAAATTTTGGAAAGATTTAGAATGAGTAATTGTTCAACAAGTGTAACTCCCATTATGAAGGGTGACAGGTTTAATTTAAGCCAATCCCCGAAAAATGATCTTGAGCGGGAACAAATGAAGAACATTCCTTATGCTTCAGCTGTTGAAAGCCTTATGTATGCTCAGGTCTACACAAGGCCTGATATTGCTTTTGCAATTGGAGTGTTAAGGAGATATCAAAGTAATCTAGGTTTTGACCACTGGAAAGTTGCAAAGAAAGTGATAAGATACCTTTAGGAAACTAAGGATTATATGCTTATGCACAGACGGACTAAAAATTTGGAAGTGATTGACTACTCAGATTCAGACTACACTAGCTGTGTTGATTCGAGAAAATCAAATTTGGGATATACTAGCTAGTGGAGCTATGTCTTGGAGAAGTATCAGGCAGATCTTAATTGACTATTACTTCCATTATAGAGGTTGAGTTTGTTTCTTGTTTTGAGGCTACCTTACATGGTGTATGGATAAGGAGTTTCATTTTTGGGCTTAGAGTTATGGATTTCATTTCTAGGTTATTGAAGATATACTATGATAATTCAGCTGCTGTTTTTATGGTTAAGAATAACAAAAGTTGTAGTCGAAGCAAAGACATCGACATTAAGTATTTAGCCATAAGAGAATGTGCTAAAGATAATACAGTAGTTATTAAGAACCTTAGCACTGAATTAATGACTATCGATCCTTTAATTAAGGGCATGCCACCATTTAAATTTAAGGATCATGTGGAAAGGAAGGGACTTGGTTCCCATATGTGATTTTCATTGTAAGAATGATATTAAGAAACTATATTGTGATATTTTTCATTCAATTTATGCGCATCTACAATTATTTATTCTGAGAAACATCAATTAAGTTTGGACCTAGAATAAACATTGGGTTTATTTATTAAGTTGTATGGGCTTGAGAAATATAATGCAATGTAATACGTGGAAGGTACTACTCGCGTATATATTAGAGGAACTATCGTCATGATTCATGTATATTATTTCTCACTAAAGTATATAATAAGATATGTGAACCAAGTGGGAGAATGTTGGTTTATTTTAATTGACTAAATCAAAATCACATAAGGTGGTCCACTCACCTTATCTTCTTAGGATTAAGTTGTTGCTAATCTAATCAGTTAATTCTATCCCTTATCTTTTTAGCAATTAAGCCCAAGTTTCATGCATATCAAAAACAATCTCTTTGATGGGAAGATATTATAAAAGGAGATGTGCACTATGGCCAAGGTCCCTGTGCTTGCTATCTGAAATTCTCAATACACCATCAGTGAGTGATAGTGAAAGCATAGAAGATCCTTAAGTCAAAAGTCATATTACTTTGAAGACTCATAATCTTTTTACAGATTATTTGACTCACGGACAACTGCAAATCATCTTCAGAGCAAACAAGAATAGCAATGACGGGAGGTATTTATGATCTTAATTTTTCTGCACTTAATCTAATTGCTTATATTGATTGTGTATAACCATGATTAGATTATTTAGTTTTTCTTACATTTCATCCATATATACGAAATCACAATTGTATTTATCTCATTTTGGAAACTAAATTCTGAAGCATGTGCCAATCAACGAAAATAAATTCTGAAAATTTGTTTTTGAAAAAAAAATATTGTTGAAAAAAAAAACAAAACACGTACGGAAGGAGGTGTATAAATAGAAAGGATGTGAAAACTTAAAAGTAATACTCCCATGATAATAAAGTGATTATACTACAATGCCTTGCTCTAAACCAGCAAACAACAAGAAAGATGCAATAAAATAAGATTAAAAATAACAAAAAGAAATTAGTTAACATATTGATTTAACATCTTTATTTACTAAGCTTCATGGGAAGTGTACGATCATTAATATATTACGTCGTCATCTAGCTTTTACATATAGCACTTGGCTAAAACACAAAGAGGATTCTTCTTACGTTGTGTAAGGCCTGGCATTACTTCATCATCAATGTCTTTCTTTTTGGTTCCTGGTGGCAATTCCCAGTCAAAGGAATAAAGAAGATTAGCAAGTATAAGATCCAATGTAGCAAATGCCATATGAATTCCGGGGCACATTCTACGACCAGCACCAAATGGAATTAACTCAAAATCTTGTCCACCAGAATCTATGTTGCTATTTAAAAACCTCTCGGGTAAAAACTCTTCTGGATCTTTCCAAGCCTC
>PYAF01001787.1:801624-816557 GCA_007407185.1 Glycine tomentella
TATTTCTTTGAAAGTTGCCATAGCTGCAGATAAAGAGAAGAACTATCTAGCTGATGAAGATTCCCTATTATGGGAAGGCCTCTAGGACCAGGTAGAAGGGATGAGTTCTTGAAGGTTGTACGGTATTGGAAGAAGAGGAACAAAAACACAGGGAAAGTTAGGCATAGAATTAGAAGAAGTGAATGCAACATTGTGGCTTGCGTATGACGGGAAAGATAATGCTTGAAAAAAATCTTAATTACTTATGAATGATAAAAACTCTTACGTACCGTACCATCCTTTTGGGGTATATATAGAAAGGTTGATGATTCATTCAGACCAACTAACTCTTTTTTTTTTTTTATGATCATAGTGATACGAAATAATTTCACTGATGAAAATGATGATTAATTTTTATCAACAACTATAAACATACACAAAATAGATATTTATCTTCCAATATAATTTATTCAATATCCAATAATTAACTAGAATTCAAACTCAGACCACTCCTCTTATGCTACAAATTAAAATTCAAAGTTAATTTTATATTTGTAACATACCTTTACATAAAACCTTAATTTTATTACTGTGTGAACAATAACAAGCATAGAAAAAATCAAATTCACACGAGTGTATTTTGGATGATTCAAGTCTCCTTTGGGATGTTTGTAAACTTTCATGTTTTAGATTTGAAATTATTTTTAAATTAATTTTGAGACCAGTTTAACTAACTTTTGGAAATGAGAAGAAAGGAGTCCTCGACGCAGGTGCACCACCATTAATATTCTGTGGTTCATAGCCGAAGGTGCATGATATTTATGGGTCTTGTATATTATGTGGTGGATTTTAAATATCCAAAAATCAAGAAATTCCACAGAAGTTATAGGGTGGGTGATAGACACTGGATCAGGCAAAAGAGGAAGAAAGAATGAAAATGAATTGAATCTTTATTGCTTTCTTGGAGACTAGCTCCTGTTGTGTACAATGGTGATCCAAGGTCACCAACCTCCTAAACTCTCAGCTTCTCAGCTAACTCTCTACTCAACCCTCCCCTGCTATTCATAATATCTAACCTTCCCCACTAACTATCTAACATCACATAATATTAACTAATATACTATCAGTTCTGAATATTACTAATAACAGTCCTAGCTATTACTAACAGCAACCTTAGATCCTATCAATACTCTCCCCTTCAAGCTGGACCTTGTCCTCAAGGTCCTATTGACGAAAACAGCATGTATCTTCAATTAGGATCTCCTTCATCTTCTTCCATGATCATCAACCTCAGCTGCTTGTTCTTGCACACATGTGTTGGATGATACCTCTCCTCACATGTAAAACATTCTCCTTTCCTCATTTTTTCATCCACTTCTGCCGGAGACAAATTATGGAAGATCCTTCTACCTTGTCTTCCATTATTGACCTGTTGAACAACAGCTTCTACCTGCTGCCCTTCTTTCACAGTTTTGTGTTCTGAACAATTGGGTTTCTGACCTTGATAGTTGTGGCTATAGCTTCTACCCAGGCTTCCCATAACTCTGTTTTTCTCTTCAATCTGTCTAGCCTTCATCATGGTGTCAATCAATGTTTTAGGTTCATGTAACCTAACCTCAGCTTCAATCTCCTCTCTCAACCCCTTCAAGAAAACTTCCATTAAGAAATTTTCACCCAATCCCTAACCAGTCCCAACATGTTTCTCAAAGAGCCCAATATAATTCTGTACTAAATCTTCTTGCTTCAAAGAAAGCAAAGCTTGAATTGGATTACCTAAATTGGAACTCTGAAATCTTTGCACCACTGCGTTCTTGAATTCTGCCCAAGATTGGTTCAAGCTCCATGATTCCCACCATTGAAACCAAGAAAGAGCCTCACCCTCCATAGCCACAAGAATCGCATCCAATTTCTCTTCCTCCTGCACCCCTTAGAGCCGAAAATACTTTTCAATTCGAGAGACCCACCCCACTAGGTCAGCTCCGACGAAAATCGGCAACTCCATATTCCTCCATTGTTGCGCCATTCCCTCTTCCTTCTCGGCGCCATTCCTCCCTTTCTTTTCATTTTCACGAACCAGTTCCTCTCTATCGGCCCTCTCCCACGATGTCGTTTCCTCCATTTTCGATTTCTCCAGTGTCATTGCCAGTTTCTGCAGCAATTCTTCCATTGAACTCAACCAGGTCTCGATAGCAACTTGGTACAACTGGTTGGTTTCACGCGATTCCTCCATTGCCTGTTCCAGTGCTTCGATTCTGGCCTCCATTTTGTTGTTGTTCTTCGCTGCCATTAATGACCCACAGCCCCAGGAAGGAGCTCTGATACTAGTGATAGACACTGGACCAGGCAAAAGAGGAAGAAAGAATGAAAATGAATTGAATCTTTATTGCTTTCTTGGAGACTAGCTCCTGTTGTGTACAATGGTTATTCGAGGTCACCAACCTCCTAAACTCTCTGCTTCTCAGCTAACTCTATACTCAACCCTCCCCTGCTATTCATAATATCTAACCTTCCCCACTAACTATCTAACATCACAGAATATTAACTAATATACTAACAGTTCTGAATATTACTAATAACAGTCCTAGCTATTACTAACAGCAACCCTAGATCCTATCAGTGGGTACCCACTTTTAAAATGCTAGTACTTTCGTTAATTTAAATATAAACAGGTAATACCGGTTACGTGCATAGCTAGAACAACACTTGTGTGTAGAAAAGTTGCTTAATAGAACCTTATCAAGAAATTAGTTCCATGAGAGTGTAAGAATACCTCTAAGTCTAATTTCAGAATAACAATAAGGGGTTAGATCGACATATGATACACTGATGGATCAGTAACCAGATAATAACTTTATATATTATTTTTATCAAGAAACTCAATACATCATTAAATCTTGCAAAGCTTTGCTAGAATATTGATATGTTAAGTTGAATTTATATTATAATTTTATTTTTGTAGATGATTAATTTAGATTTTTTTACTTTATTATGACTTTTATGTGAGTTAAAAGATTTTTTTTAATAAATGACAATCATAACCAAAATAAGTATGATTTTATTTATAGTTCAGCATCGTACAAATAATCAAATGGCACGTCAGGAAAATAAGTGATTGCTGTGAACTACCTTTTTCTGCATGACTGACCCAGGACACAGGAAATGTCTTTTCATTTGGTACACTGATTAGTAGCCATTCATGACCAAGATCGTTTGGAATATAAGACCCTTCGAAATAACTAGTAATTAGTAATTCAGAGGTAGTGTTAACTTTGAAACGACCGTGTGTAGTATGTACAGCGGTAGAACATGGCACCACCTTTAACTGCACGCCTGTACCAACACAGGATGAGAAGAGAAAAATAAAATAAATTCCATCAATTGCACATGGGGTGCTCAGTAGCGCAAAGTTGTCCGTGATCTGTTTCCATTTTTATGAAATTGGCCACCTGATCCCGGGATCGGTGAAAAACTCAAAACATAGCCATTACTTGCAACTGGCTCTGCCTTTGTTAGCCCACGTTTGGTTCAGTTTGAAATTTTTATGTACACCATGCACACGATCTAGAGAAACACACCATTTGATGCATTATTCAACAGCAAATTTAGATGGTGAATATTCACACTGATTGAGGATTCTGAAACTTTGAAATTAATAATAGTCGTAAGCATTCTTGATACATAGAATTCTGCCACGTGATACACTCACTGTTAACGACTGTCAATGTTGCATCATTAGCTTTTACAATCTCGACTGATGGCAACGGCAATGTGACTAAAGACTAAAGTCATGCAGCTTTTCTTTTTCATTTCACTCTAGCATATATAGGCTATATTAACGTTGGGCTTTAAATATCATAGTGTACAACGATCACAAATACGTCCATGTAAATGCAACCGGGCTCCTAACTTGGTGTTGTTCATTGCTCCACATAATGCTACCAAAACCAGACGTAGCGGAATCATTAACACTCCTATTCGACACAAATGTCACCGCTGCGCATATTAGAAGTACATTTGTATAAGTTTTGATACACATGAAATATAATTAAACATTAACTCTTATTTTAACTGATATCATTATCAGATACTCCGCTTAATTAGTTGTTCTCAAATTGATTGTCAGATAATTTTAATCAACATGTAACGGCTCCTAAAAGATTCCAACTTAGAAGGAGAAAGATAGGCATGGCAACGGGACGGAGCGGGGGTGGACATTACATTTCCCGTCCCCATCCCCGACTCAAAACCCGTCCCCCTCTATTTGATTAAAATTAAAAGAAAAAAAAATAATATAACTTTTTTTTATTTAAAAAATCGAAGAAAATGCTAATTACGTAACAAAAAAATAATAACAAAATCACATTTAAAATATAAGATCATAATTTAAAAATTACAAAATAAAATTAATCAATTCAATTAAAAAATTACAAAATAATATTTCTCTTTTTCTTTTTTTATTTTTTTTAATATTATTTATTATGGGACGGGACGGGTATAAGTAAATCCATACCCACTCCCATCTTCACTTTTGGCTTTCGTAGAAAACTCAAATCTGAACCTGAACCTGATTAATTCATTTTTTTCCACTAAAATTGGAACAGATTTGAACGGATACCTACGAATTCAAAGGCTACTGCCATGTCTGGAGAAAGATGTCTCCACGGTAGAAGTGGTCACCAAACAAAAACTACATTTGTTTTCTCCTTTTAAAGTGCAATATATACATCATTGCATCGTTCATTGTTCCCTTTGCAAATAAAGCAATTCCTATCTTAGTCTAATGCAGGACGTACGTTATTCTTCAATTTCTCAAAATTTTAGAAAAATGACTTTTTCATCGTGTTTTTATCAGGTAAAATGTAGAAAAATTAAAATTTTGGAAGATAATAATTGTTAAGATAAAATCCGTGAAAAACAACTTGAGTAATAAAATTCACGAAATTATAAAAATTAAGTTGTAAAATTTGTAAAAATAAAACTTGAGCGCTAAAATTCATAAAACAATAAAAATTTAATTGTTGAAAATTTTTGCTATTAAGCCTAAAAATATTTCAATTATTATTTTTTGATTAAATCAATTTCATCTCTTTAATAAAAGTTATATCAATATCAATTATATAAATTCTACTTAATATATTTATATTCAAAAAGATTTTCAAGATTTATTATATATCCAGCTATTATCAATGTCCTGGACCATCAGTGTACCACACATGTTCACCCTATATATATAGCTCAACAAAAATATACATGACAGCTAAATATCACCTCAGTCTAAGGACCACATAAAAGGGTTATGAAAAAACTGCTTTTTGAGATTAAGGTCATATTTGAATATAAGGTTAAAAGTGATTTTGAGATCTAAAAAAATTGTTTTTGAAATTAAGGTTGTTTTTGAATATAAAATTAAAAATGTTTTTGAGAATTTTTCTATTAAAAAAATTTTATATATTCAATAGAAAAATTCATAAAAACACTTATAATTTATATCCAAACAGATCCTATAAAAAAAACTTAGCTTCCACACAAGAATAATGTATATTAAATTTGCATGTTTTTTTTTTGAGTAATAATATAATATGGTCGTTGGATAAGAAAGCGGAGAAAGAAAATATATTTAATGAGTACAAATACAATAATCTATAATCGGTTGTAATCATACTTTCTTGAATATCCTTCAATCTCTGATATCATAGAACCACACAATATATATGTACTAGAATAAGATTAGATACCACCATATCAGTGGCCATACTGCTCTACAATATCCAAGAAAGTGTCCTTGATCGTGATCGTGTGATGTTGGCATTCGCAGTAGCCAGCCGAAACCACACACCATTCATATATAGCGTTATAGTCTCATCCGAATGTACCCACTTTTTCATTATGTTATTGCCTCTATAATTAATTCATATATGCATCAAGCTATATTATATATTTTCACCTCGCCTTGTCGACTTAAACCCTTCTGGCATATATATCTTCATATGAAGTTAGATTTATTTTCTTAATCTAACAGCTCAAGTTCAATCAAATTTTTTATTGACTTATTATTAACTTTTTATTTCTTTTAGTTTAGTTGAAATCTTAGCTTTCAAATTTATTTTAAACTACTCTTTCATAAAACATGAATAATATAGGTCATTTTTAATATGCATGTACGTTTTTTAAATTTTTAAATAATTTATTACAAATGCATCTTTTATAATTTATAATATTTTTATTTTTTTTTACTTCATTTAGTATTCTTTAACTTTAACTGAGTTTAAATACTATATGTGTGACACAATTTTTTAATTTTGGAATAAAAATTAGTCCATAGTTTTAATTTTTGGTTTTTTTACTGATTAATCTCTCACTGTGTGGTCGGAGTTCAAGCTAGCAGATGTCCCTGCTCTCCCTCCCTGTTATAAATCAAGACCACATATTATAGAATTTTGGCCCCGCTATCAAAATCAAGACATTTTGGTTCTTCAAAAAAAAATATCTTCATATGTATTTTTTTAGAGCTAATTTTATTCAGATATTGTCAACCATTTTAAGGCCGTTTGGTATATTTTTAATTTCAAGTTTTTTAATTTTTAAAACGAAAATATTTGTTTAGTTTGTAGTTATGTACTTTTGAGTTATAAAATTGTTGTAAATTTTATAATTTTAATGTAAAAATTTCACTAAAAAGATGTGACGTTTTTCACATGAAACTTTGATGAGGGGACTTAGAATGAGAGAAGAACATAATAAAAAAATAAAAGTTTTAAGTTTTTATGAGTATTTGTGGGCTAAGCCAAGATCTTGCATGATTGATTTTGCAAAAATGGTTCAGATTTAATTTATGCTTAAAATTTACAATGCAAATCTAGTATTCATCTAATAGGTTTGAGCCAGGTCAATTACAAGCTATACATGTCAAATCAAAATTCAATTATAAGACTTAAACCTGGCTGTATGTGCTTTTGCAAGCTAAGTTCAGATTAAGCTATGATTGGATTGGGCTAAAAAAGCCTAACTTTAATTTGTGTTTAAAATTTAATGTGTCTAAGTCCTACATTTTGCCAAGTAGGTTTGAGTTGGACTGTTCATAATCTCAATGTGAGTAACAAGATATAACAAGTGGGACAAAATGCCTAGATTCAAGTTAGGTTCCTAAAATGAGGCCTAAGCTTAATTAAAGCTCGGGTTGTACAAGGTTTTAGAGGCTAAGACTAGTTTTATCTAAAAATTCTCATTATTTGGTTTGTGCTCAAAATAAAAGTTGAACTCCAACATTTCATTGTGCATGTTTGGTTGGGCAGTTGAGGGCACGATATGACTCATGAGCTATAGTTGGTTGTGCTAAAAAAGCTGTCTTAATTCGATTTCTAAAATCAGGCCCATTCTCAATGAAAGGCCAGCTTGACCAAAATAACAAGATGTTCAAGTTTTAAAAATTTAAAACTAGAATTAGAAACTCTTTTTTTTTTTTTATTTCTAACATTGAGTTTAAATGATATTATAAAATCCATTTCAACCTTCTAGCACTACGCTCCAGCATTGTCTGCCAATAGAATATGAGTCATCCACAATATAACTCATAAACTAATCCAATCATACACACTGTTCATTTAATTTTCGTTGTTCTCATCATTATTGTTCGCCCTGTAATAAAATTAATATTTTATGTAAAGGATACGTTACAAATTAATACTCCTATGAAATTAACTTTGAACCTTGACCTCGTACCACAAGAGTTGACCTAGATAAATCACACCTAGCTTTCTATAAAGAGAAATGCTATAAATACCTCCCTTTTTATGGGTTAAAATTGGTTGAAAGTCACAAAATTTTAGAGTCACATTCACCTTTATTTTTTTATTAAGAAAATATATTATTAAAAACCAAAGACAAAATCATAAATTAATTTTATCTGAAATAAAATAATGATGGTTAAGGTTAGATAGTATAAAATTGTAAAAATTTAGTTTTGTTTGTTGTTATTATGACAATGATTAAGATGATAACTAATATAAAATTGTATAAAACTAGTTCCTCTGTGTTTATTGTTATTATGATTATAGTTAAAATTGTTATCATTTAAAATAAAAAATAGTTCCAATTTTACGAGTAAAATAGTAAATATTTGTTTTAAAATATTATATATGATAAGTTAAACATTTAAAAAATTATAAATAAAAAATTCAACCCCTTTTAATAGATTTCTGGGTCCGTCAATGCAACTCGGATGTCAATACACCCTTGTATCCATACCACTCACACAGCTTCTGCATTCAAAACCACCCCTAGCTACCAACAATATATGGTTAAGAGTAACGTTAAGACTAACATAGATACCAAAACAAGGCACATCCCACACTTTTTTAATGAACCACACTTATTTTTTTATAATTTTATAAAAAAAAATAGTCAAGAAAAAAGAGAGTATTATAAAGAGTGTTGAAAATTGTTTGGCATTCCTCTTTCATAAATATCACAAAAGGAAGCTGAGTTTTATTATTCAAAAGATAGATTTCTTTCACGTCAAACATACATAGGCCACAATGTTGCATTCACTTCTTCTAATTCTATGCCTAACAATTCCTGTGTATTTGTTGTTCTTATTTCAATACCGTAAAACATTCAAGAAGCCACTCCTTACCTGTTCCTAGAGGCCTTCCCATAATAGGGAATCTTCATCAGCTAGATAATTCTGTTCTTTATCAGCAGCTATGGCAACTCCCAAAGAAATATGGTCCTTTATTTTCCCTTCAATTAGGTATAAGGCCAACTATAGTTGTTTGCTAACCTAAAGTGGCCAAAGAGGTAATGAAAGACCATGACCTTGAGTGTTGTGGACGACCTAAATTACTTGGCCAACAGAAACTTCCTATAATGGGTTAGACTTGGAATTTTCCCCATACAACAATTATTGGAAAGAAATCAGAAAATTTTGTGTTATCCATGTCCTTAGCTCTAGACGTGTCTCTTGTTTTTCCTCAATAAGACATTTTGAGGTCAAGCAGACGACAAAAAAAATATCTATGCATGCCTCATCTTCTAAAGATAGAAATTTGAATGAAGTGCTAATGTCTCTTACTAACACCATTATATGTAGAATTGCTTTGGGGAGAAGGTATGAAGAGGAAGGAACTGAAACTAGCAGGTTCCTTGAGCTGTTCAAAGAGTGTCAAGCCAGATGGGTACCTTCTTTCTTTCAGATTTTATTCCTTTCACGGATTGGATTGATACACTCAGGGGACTCCATGCACGTCTTGAAATGAGTTTCAATGAGATGGATAAGTTCTACCAAAAAGTCATTGATGAACACATGGATTCTAATGAAAAGACTCAAGGGAAGAGGATATTGTTGATGTCTTACTTCAACTGAAAAAGAATGATTCGTCTTCCATAGATCTCACCAATGATAACATCAAACGGTTGCTCATGGTTTGAATTTCCATTCCCTTAATTCCTTCTCTTTACTTTGCCTATTTCAATTCTCACAAAAAACTTACATCACTCTTATTCATAGATTATATAATTTTTTTTGTGTATTTGTTTTTTTTAATTAAAAAAAAAAACTCATGCGACAAGTGTCATTGAAATTCTCAACAATCATTGATATTCACAAGAGTCATTGAAATTCTCAATGAAATTCTCAAGTGTCATTGAAATTCTCAACAATCATTGATATATAAAAAATAGACGGTTATCATCTAGATTAGAATTGTAAATCAATACTTGCATTTGAGTAAGAAATTGGTCACCTTTGCAAGAACTGATGCAGTTCAATTTAATTTTGTCATTAAACTTTTTATTAAAAACTAATCTTGGAATTATAGCTAGTATCGATAGTGCATCAATTAATTTAACAGACAGAAGAAAATGAAGTCTTATTTAACACTAACAAAAGAAAAAAGTTATGTGCAAAGTTATTTTCTTCCAATTATTAACTACTGCTGATTTTTTTCTACCGAACATACTCTTAGCAGCAACAGAAATAACTGCTCTAACAACACTCTGTGCTTTGACTGAACTATTAAAAAATCCAAGCGTTTTGAAGAAAGTTCAAGAAGAAATTAGGAGTTTAAGTGGTCAGAAAGCATTCGTGGATGAAGATGATGTTCAAAAGTTTCCCTACTTCAAGGCAGCAATATTGCACTTACCAGCACCACTACTTATACCAAGAGAAA
Source organism: Glycine tomentella (assembly GCA_007407185.1). Taxonomy (NCBI): domain Eukaryota; kingdom Viridiplantae; phylum Streptophyta; class Magnoliopsida; order Fabales; family Fabaceae; genus Glycine; species Glycine tomentella. Next base: position 811,770 of record PYAF01001787.1, read on the forward strand.
CTAGTCAAAAATGCACGATAGAGGGTTATGAAATTCCAGCCAAGACATTAATATATGTTAATGTTTGGGCTATCCATAGAGACCTTAAGGCTTGGAAAGATCCAGAAGAGTTTATACCCGAGAGGTTTTTAAATAGCAACATAGATCTTCGTGGACAAAATTTTGAGTTCATTCCATTTGGTGCTGATCGTAAAATTTGTCCTGGTTTGAATTTGGCCACAGTGGATCTTATTCTCGCCAATCTTTTTTATTCTTTTGACTGGGAATTGCCACAGGAATGACAAGGGAATTGACATTGATACTGAAGCGTTGCCAGGAATTACACAGCCTAAGAAGAACCCTCTTTGTGTTTTGGCCAAGTGTCGTGTGTAAAATCCTAAAGAAGTTGTTAATCATTAATAGAAAAATAAAATAATGGATGAGTAATGAATTTAAAGATGTACCAAATACATGAATAAACTGGTGTGAATTATTTTAACTTAATTAGATATATTTGATTTGAGTTCTAAATACACATTTGTGTTAAATATTTGAAATAAGAAATTTATCATCTATAATGATCATATTCGATTTAAATAGAATTTTTTTTATTGAAAATACATGTGATTTAGTTATGTAAAGCACTTTGTTTTGCCAATTTTAATTTTATTTGTTATTTTTAATCTTATTATATTTTATTATTTTTATATTGTTTATTGTTTTAATTATATTTGTTTTATTTCATTACATACTTTAAACTCAAAGATGGTTGTCAAAAATCGTCTTTGATATGTTGATTTTAATTACAAAAATTCACTGAATTTTTTCGTACAAATTATACAAAAACGGTTTTATAGTGACTTCGTTCAGTCCAACATAATAACCACTTTGCCACCATTTCATAAACTAAGACGATTTTTTTGTAACCGTATAGGAATTGGTATCGTTAAAATAGGTTTTTCTAGTAGTGTTATTATTATTTGAGTTTTGGAACAAGGCATGGTAGCCTAATCACGTAATTATCATTTCCCCGAAGCAAACGCACATTTGATATTAGAGTTTGTTCATGGATAGGATTCAACCTATGATCCATTATTCATCTTTTTTTTTTTTATCCACAATAAAGTTAAGAACAGAGACGGAACTAGGTTCATAGAAAAGGGGGAAGTCGCCCTCCCTAAAACACAAAATGTTCTTAATATGTACATTAATCCCTTATCTTATTTTTACTCTCCTACTAGATTTTCTTTACTGATACAAAATATAGCTCTTTACTGATATATACATTAACGTTACCAAAGTAACTATTTTTTATATATTTTATGTCAAATATTCAGACTTTAATACATAAATAACACAAATAATTAGTTTTATTAGACGTGTTTTGTTGGAAGCTGGCTATCTTCCTTTAGGCGATGTTTTCAATTTTTATTTTCATGTTAGGATGTAATTTTGTTTTTAATAGATTTTACAAACACATGTTAGGCAATACTGTCAGTCTGTTATAGCTTTCTTTTTTAATTGGATTATTTTTAAGTTTTAATTGCTTTCAATATATATACTTAAATTCTAAAATCTGGATTGCTAAGTAGCAAAAAATATAAGAAGAATTTAGATTATGTGTTTGCTTTTTAATTGTCCTTTCTCGTTATAAATAGTTATAGATCATCTTTAACGTTGTTGCATATAAGAGTTACTTAAATTTAAATAACATTATTTAACAAAATCTACCATATTGAAACAAATAACTTGATGTTATTTATATAAATAACGTTGTGTAACCAATTTTAATTAATTCATCATATATATTTAAAGTCCATTTAAACAATTCGTTTAGTATTTATCACGTAGAAAAAATAATAAAAGTTTTTAAGACTTAAGTGGAGAGTAAGATCCATTTGGAAAAACTCATAAGTAACTATGGATTATAGACGCTATTAAATAATTTTTAAGAAAAATAATTCTTTGTCCCCCTTAATATTTTTTCTGGTCTATCCCTGATTAATAATAAGGTTATTTTCATTTAAAATTTTGATATTTTGAAAACAAAAAAAAATGATAAAAAATTTAAAATAAAACAAGAGTTAATTAAGTAAGTAGATAAAACAAGTGCTTGATATATATAATTAAAAATAAAGAATTATTATTAAACAAAAAGATTGTGGGAATTTTAAATAAGAATAGCACTATTGTAAAAACCTTAGCCCCACATCCTGCGCATTAGCTAAACACCCAATTCTCTTCACAAGTGTGTATCTCTATTCACCATCAAACATCCAATAAGTGACTAAAGTGGTAGCACCAAAACAAGCTAGGAATTGAACTACTACAATTACAAATGTTAAGTTATATAATAACTTTCACACTGGGCTCAAAGATTGGTTATATGGCGGATCTAGGATCTCGGTTAGTGGGGGTAATTTATTTAAAAAAATAAAAATTTATAATTATCATTATAATATGAGATAGTTAGATTCAAAGATCAAGATAAGAGGTACAAAATATAAAATTTTAAAATAAATATTTGCATTTTACTAAAATAAGAGGGTGCATTTACTTACTCTTACATATGAACTAACAAGCATGTTCAAATACATAAAATTAGGGGTACAAAATATAAAATTATTAGATGTAAAATATAATATTTTAGGATAAATAGTAGTGATTTCATTGAAATGAGGGGGTGCATCTGTCCACTCTTATGACCATATAGATCCGCCGGTGGTTCTACCTTTCATGGCATGGCATCAGATAGAAAAAAAAAAAAAAAACTACTGCAACGAACAAAGCATGTTCTTTTGAGGGATTTTGGTGTCTCCAAACATGGTGGGTGCCTCAAATGATAGAGAGGATTCGAGCAAGCAGCGACAGCCTCCGTTGAGAAATAGAACTTGCACACACACTTCAATGTCCAAGTTAATGAGTGTAAGAGATGTATAAAACGAGCTTAAATTTGTATTTATAGGTGTAAAATGCCTTATATAATAGGGCACTTGTTATATTCACTATTTTTTTTAAGTACAGCTCTCTTTCTTTTTTAAACTCAAATGACTTTATAACCTTTTATTTTAAATCTTTTTTTTCCTCTCACACGATCGCATACTTTTCCCCCTCCTTTCCCAAAAATGCATTCCTTTCTTCAAAACAAAACTTTTTTCCTCTTTTACATTAGAATCATTTTTTTCGTTCACTCCCATGTGTTACTCCAATTTGATATCTTCTTGCTATTATATTCCTTTTTTCTCACTTTTTTTGGTTTTAATGATTTGATAGATTTATTCTCTTACCACAAACTAGAAAAAGGTCTAATAAGTTTTAGGTCTCGATACATAATTTGCACATATTATATAATTTGGATAAAGATTTAAGAGGTAAGGTATAGACATGAGAATGTTTTCTTTGTGTATGATGATTGTCTTTTTAAATTTTAGAACATATACAAAACGTTTTTTTATTAAATTTAAAAAAGTACTAAAAAAATTTGACTTTCAAAAATTACTTTTCATAATATAAAAATTTAAACATTATTTCAGAATATATTTTCTAGAATCTATTGTTGTGTATTCTAAAAAATACTTTTTGAAATTATTTCAGAATGTATTTTTTGAAATGATAATATAGGGGTATTTTGAACATGGAATATTTATGATAGTAAAGAAAGCGTACTAGAAAAAAAAGAAGAATATAGATATAACAAAAGTTTATAATGTAGCCCCTGAAATCCCTGGAATTTGTGGCTTGCACTGATACAAGGCATCGGCTTGTCACTAAAGCAGCTTCAAGATACCAAAATGTCATCGATTGTTGAAAAATTAATGTAAAAAGGGGTGCAGTGGCATTTTGCAATTAAATGGAACTTTACAATATATATTAACTGTGAATTAATGTTGAAAACATATTTCAGACATTGGTTCCAAGTATAAACTATATATGTTGGAGAAAATTTTCAATAGTCCAAATTAGAATCGAAATTGAGTCATTTTTTATACTTATTAGTAATTCGCGAACAAAATCTCCTCTAAACGGTGATGAACGATGGCCACAGGGTTTGCTTGTAGGGGGTTTAGGAATTTAGCGTAGACTAACCTATAACCCAAAAGTATTAAGAAGCCTTGTTTTAGGAGTGATAAGAAAAAATAAAGAGTCCATAAAAATTAGATTTTTTTTTAGTTTTAAATAAAATATTTAAATATATTAAAAAAACTACAAAAGATTAAGATATTAAAATATCAATAACCTCCATCTAATCGCCAGATGGATTTATTTATTTTTTATTATTTGATTACCCTTTATAAGAAAATTCTTCTTCTCTTCTTTTGTCACATCATGATGTTATGTGATAGGAAGATAAACACTACGAGTTGTTTGATGTCATAATCAAGATTTCGTGAGAGAAAAATCAGGTTAACTATTAGATTTTTTATGTTGTACGTCTGTATTCAACAAAAAATAATTGTGATAAAAAGTTCAAATATTTAAATATCAGCGTCTTATCAATAATTATTTGTGAATGTTCATATAATTTTTTTATCTTTATTTTTTTAATTCTCCAGTTATTTTTTTATATTTATAAATAAATTACTCCTTTTCTAAACTTTCTTCTTGTGTTTTTTCATTATTCTACTCCAAGTTATATAATATTTAATTTGTTATCAACTTTATTATTTTTCACAGCTCATCAACAATAGGTATTGTAATTTACAAGAAAAAGTGTTGTAAAGAATTTGATCGGAAAAAGTTGTTCGTTTATTCATATTTCAAGTTTAAATTTTTCCTTTCTTTAATTTCATTATCCATATTATGTATTTG
>PYAF01001787.1:816657-847731 GCA_007407185.1 Glycine tomentella
GTATATGTAACTTTATATAGATGTTTCTAAAAGGTTTTATTAAATTGGTTTATAGATCAATATATAAAATGTGATTAAGATTTAAATAATTTTAAGTTTTATATATGTTTGTTGTCATATTTATAAGTATATAAAATGAGATTTTTTTTAGTTTTAAATAATATTAATATTTAAATATATTAAAATATTACCAAAGATGAAGATATTAAAATGTCAATAACCTCCATCTAATTGACAGATGGATTATATATATATATATATATATATATATATATATATATATATTATGTTACCTTTTTATAATTTGTTTTCTTCCTCTCTTCTTTTGTCACGTCATGGGGCATCATGTTTTGTGATATGAAGATAAACACTAAAACTGGTTTGATATCATATGATTTTGCGAGAGAAAAAGATAAGGTTATTAGATTGTTTGTTGCTATGTCAATTCAGCAAAAAATAATTGCGTCAAACAGTTCAAAAATTTAAATATCAACTTATGTTTCTTGGATCACATTAACTTAGCTCCCGTGCAGAATGATTTTTTATTTTTAGTTTTATAATTTTAAAAAATAAATTATATTTTATATCTAGAACAATTGAATATGATATTAAACGATTTATAATATTAACATATAATGTTCAATCAACTTAACTAAAGATTCTTTGACAATCAAAATAGTTTTGAGTTTTGATTTATTCTTTATTTTTAATTTTTAAAGAGATGTTACATATTAAAGATAAATAAAATAAGTCAATTACTTTACCTTAACTCGCTTTATTATCAAATAATGACGATGACAGAGGTAGCGGGGTGGAAGTGACGACGATGATGGTAGTAATAGTGGTAATGGTGGTGACAAATTGGTGATACTGAAATAGTGTTGGTGACAATGGTTGTGGAATGACGATGGTGACAATAATAATGGTGGAATGATGATGACATTGTTTTAAATCCCATATTGGTTCAACCACGATTCACTGGTCTAGTTGGGTCGAGTTGTCTATTGGATCGATTATACATTGAACTTAGTGCAACTTGGTGGGATTTGTTGTTAAATTGGTGACTTACTAGCCTGAGCTGGATCACACCTAAAGGAGGAAACATACCAGGTCATATAGGTCAATTAAGATTAGGTATAAAAAATTTATTTTTTAATAAAGGTTGATGATGTGGGTCAATTAGTGACATACTAATTTGATCATTGCCTTAGTGACTCAATATCTTAACCAGGTCAATCATTGATTTGATTTTTAAAATTATTAGTGATAATAGGTGGGATAGTGGCAATGAAAGCGAAAATGGAAATCGAGGCCACAAATGATGGTGGTACTTGCAGTGGGACGGTGGTGATGACGATGACGATGTAGTGTTGCTAGCAGCGATGATGACAATTATAATGACGATAGTAATGGTGAAATGGTGGTAGTGGTGAAAGCGATGATGGTAATGATATGGTGGGAAAACAACTATAATTGGGTGTGGTAACAATAACATAATAATAGAATGATCATGATGGTTGACTGGTTGTGGTATAATAATGGCGTGATAATATTAACAACAATGGACTAAATTGAAGTGTTAATGATGATAATTATAATGTATTTTTAAAATTAAAAAATAAATTTATTAAATATTTGTTCTTAATTTTGATGATGAATGTAAAATTATTTTAAAATTAACTTAAAAATCAATTTAATTTATTTTTTAATGCATTTTTTAAAAAAATTATATTTTAAAAAATAAAAATAAAAAAGTCACACCCACCCTAAAGACATGTGTTTCATCTTGAATAAATTTCGATTGTGACAATTCGTTGAACGCACAAATAAAAGAAGTCGTGACTGTGATAATAGGGATCTGAGTCATCTGACAACCTTATGGACCTAGAAAAGAATCCAATGTCTACTATCTAATAGTATTTACTTTCTTTTTCGGTAAAACCAAAGAATTCGTCTATACCTTATAACTAGCGGAAAGTATCAAAGCTTTAAAACAAATTACTCTTTGGATGTTGATTTTTTTTTTTTACACCACAAATATTTTAACTCAAAGTAATTCTCTTTGGGGCAAAAGTGACTTAAGGCAAAGACCACATACATACTACTTTATCCAAAAAAGTTATTAGTAATTTCAATAAATTTTATAAGTGTCCGAAAGTATTGGATAGTGTGGATTCGCTGAATAAGTGATTTATTTATCTAAAAATATTTTGACATTTTGAATTTATAGTCTTTATTTATAAATTTATTATTTAATCTAACCCATCAGCATAGAATTTCTTCTGCACGAGTCCCCTTCACATCTAACTAGGTTGAATTTTAGCATGTTTAATCCTTAGCTTCAACCTGTAATTCAAGTTTAGACTTCAGAACTCCCATATCTCTATTTATTACTTAAACTTGTATTTCTTTTTTAGAGTATTATTAGGTGTCAGGTTTATCTTTTTGCTTATCCATTGTGTTTCATTATTGTTATGGGGCCTTCTCCTTTTTCTTTTTTTTTTTTTGTCCTAAAGGATAATGCCATTTTATGATTTCTAAAGTCTAAAATGTACAAATCCAGTTATAAGAAAAAACTAATTAACCAATCAATCCAAACAAATTTAATTAGTTATGATTTAATACGTCAGATTCTTGAGTTTATCCATTCCTTGTTAGAAGTTCACACTTACTGAAATTAACATTTTATATAAAGGATGTGTTACAAATATTTTTTATCAATAAATATTAATTATCAATTAATTTGTTAGTTTTTATTAAAAAAAAACATTTGAACAATCTATGAATCCCTTCCTCTCCTTACCATTCATTACTAATACTAAGTCAATTTTATACACCAGTTACAAGTATAAAATTAACATTGAATTTTGACCTGTTACATAAGAGTTTGGGATCAAGACTCATGATGAATCACCTATCTATAAATACCACAAAACTGAAGCTGAACACATGAGTTCTAATATATCATTCCAAAGTTTTTGAAATGTTGTCACTGCTTCTTCTATTTCTATGCCTAACTCTTCCTTTTTTTTTGTTGTCCTTCTTCAAATACCGTAAAACCTTAAAGAACCCACCACTTCCACCTGGTCCTAGAGGCCTTCCCATAATAGGGAATCTTCATCAGCTAGATAGTCCTTCTCTTCATGAGCAGCTATGGCATCTCTCAAAGAAATATGGTCCTTTATTTTCCCTTCAATTTGGATTAAGGCCAGCCATAGTTGTTTCCTCTCCAAAATTGGCCAAAGAAGTAATGAAAGACAATGACCTTGAGTGTTGTGGACGACCTAAATTACTTGGCCAACAGAAACTAACCTATAATGGGTTAGACATGGGATTTTCCCCATACGATAGTTATTGGAGAGAAATCAGAAAAATTTGTGTTGTCCATGTCCTTAGCTCCAAACGTGTCACAAGCTTTACCTCAATAAGACATTTTGAGGTCAAGCAGATGATAAAAAAAATATCTAGGCATGCCTCATCTTCAAAAGTAACAAATTTAAATGAAGTGCTAATATCTCTTATTAGCACTATTGTATGTAGAATTGTTTTGGGGAGAAGGTATGAAGAGGAGGGATCTGAAGGTAGCAGATTCCATAAGTTGTTCAATGAGTGTGAAGCTATGTTGGGTAATTTCTTTGTTTCAGATTATATTCCTTTCATGGGTTGGATTGATAAACTCAGGGGACTGGATGCACGTCTTGAACGCAATTTCAAGGAGATGGATAAGTTCTACCAAGATGCCATTGACGAACACATGAATTCTAAGAAAAAGAATCCAGAGGAAGAGGATTTAGTTGATGTCTTACTTCAACTGAAAGAGAACAACTCGTTTCCCATAGATCTCACCAATGATAACATCAAAGCAGTGCTCTTGGTTTGAATTTTCTTCCCTCCTTTCCTTTTCTTTATTTTGTGCATTTTAGCAAAAATTGTAGGGTTTATTATTTTTCTGGTCCCTAAACTTTTTTAAATTTGTTTTAGTTCTTAATCTAAATTTTTGTCTGTCAATGTTTTGAACTTTTTCTTTGTTTTTATTTTTAGTCTTTATTATCAACAACTAAGACACATTGACATTCCAACCTAAAGACTTATCACATCATCAATGAATCTAATGGAACAGTTAAATGTAATTTTTGGATAAATTGTATTTTTAATCCTTGTATATTTAAAATAGTCATTAACATTGTTTGATGAGGAATTGAAAACATAATTTAATTAAAAAATTACACGTAACTATCCCGTCAAATTCCGTAATGGTGGATCATCACTCAATTGGATAATATCGTTGTTATGTCATTAATCAATGTTGTTATTTGATAACATGAATTAAAAGTGGAAGTGAAAAAAAATTGGAAATGACTAAAAGCATAAATCTAATTAAAAAGAAATCTTATTTAAAATGGCAAAAGAAAAGAGTACTTGGGTGAAAATTGATTTTCATTGATTCATTCAATTATTAACTGTAGTTTTCTTTTTACAGAACTTACTTGTAGGAGCAACAGGTACAACTGAAGTCACAACAATCTGGGCCATGACTGAACTAATAAAAAATCCAAGCACTATGAAGAAAGTGCAAGAAGAAATTAGAGGCTTAAGTGGTAAGAAAGATTTCTTGGATGAAGATGATATTCAAAAGTTTTCCTACTTAAGGGCAGTGATAAAAGAGACACTAAGATTGCACTTACCAGCACCACTACTTATACCAAGAGAAACAAATAAAAAATGCATGTTAGAAGGCTACGAAATTCCAGCCAAGACATTATTATATGTGAATGCTTGGGCAATTCATAGAGATCCTAATGCTTGGAAAGATCCAGAAGAGTTTATACCCGAGAGGTTTTTAAACAGCAACATAGATCTTAAGGGACAAGATTTTGAGTTTATCCCATTCGGTGCTGGTCGTAGATTGTGCCCTGGTATGCATATGGCATTTGCTGCATTGGATCTTATACTTGCTAATCTTCTTTATTCCTTTGACTGGGAATTGCCACCAGGAATGAAAAAGGAAGACATTGATACTGAAGTGTTGCCAGGAGTTACACAGCATAAGAAGAATCCTCTGTGTGTTGTGGCCAAGTGCTATATGTAAAATCCTAAAGTCGTACGTAACTACTACTGAAAAAAAATTAAATTAAATAATGATTGTACTCTTCCCACGAAGATTATTAAGTAAAGATGTAAGCACTTCAAAATAAAAATATTTCTGTTATGTTTAATCATATGATCTCATCTTAGGTTTAATTTAATTATACATGCGTCTTCTTTTTTTTTTTTTTTTTACATTACTTTAGGCTCTCCACTGCTAATAGTGTTAATTAACGTTATGATCTTTTGTATATTGAAAATCCAAAAATGTCCATCCTTGTATTTCCAACACATACCTAACCCTAATCCAAATGCACTCCTTCCTCGGAAATAAAACATTCTCTCTCTATTTGTTACTCTAATTATATATCTTACCTTGATTTTTCTTTCATCCTCACTTGCTTGATTTTACTGATCTGATATCTTTATTCTCTTGCCACAAAATAGAAAAAAATGCTTACAAACTTTAAATCTCCATACATAATTTGTACATGTTCTATAATTTAGTTAGAGACTCAAGAAGAAATAGAATATAAACAGATTAGAATGTTTTCTTTGTGTCACTTTATTAAGATGGTTGCCTTTTTGGATTCTGGAACATATGCAAAATGTTTTATTTTTACTAAAATTTGGAATACTTTCTAAAAAGTACTTTATGGATTACAAAAATTGAAACATCATTATGGGATAATGATATAGGGATATTTTGAGTATATAGAGCATCAATTATAATAAGGGGGAGTGTACTTAGAAAAAATGGAATGTGAATATAGCAAATGACAAAAAATATAAATTTCGCATCGGACTCTTTATTGGCTACCAAGAAAAGGAATGAAGAAATAAAGACCCAACTCATCATACTTACAGACATGGATTAGGCCCTTGAACCATTAAAGGCCATCCTGTGTCAATCACAAAAATAAAGGAAATTGTTATTTTCATAACCCTAATTACTAATACACTCCTATTTATAATTATTTTTCCTAAAATAGCCTTGAAATTGTACTCCCCAACAAATGATTTATATACCATAGGATAAATGTCCTCTCCGCCAAGTTCGACACCCCTCATCGGACCTGCTAGCTAGACAGATACTTGCTAAATGAAAAATAATTATTGCAGCTAGCTTCTAGTTGGTAATGAAGCTGGTGTTGCTATTGTTGTTGCATCTAGAAAAAGTGAGATGAGAGGTGATAGTGAGAGTAGGAGAACTAGGTCAAAGCAAAAATTGGAAGAAGTTTAGAAATTGAATTTGGTAGAATTAATTAAGGATAATGTTCATGCATATGACGAGAATATTGGAAACTAAATGCATGAAATTATGCACACGTCCCTTAACCATTAAGTTTTTTTTTTTTTGGTTGTTTGGTGTTTAGATTCTTTGGTAGGTGGTATAGTGACCTAGTTTCAAGTCTTGCTCTCAACATTAATTAATTAATGTATTTGCTTAGTTGGTGCATGATATTTAGTTATGCCATCCATCCTGACTAATGGCTTTGTGGAGAAATTTGAATCCAAGCCAGTGGTGCAAAAAAAATTAAACTGCACTGAACTGATATTGAATCGGACTGGAATTGATAAAAAAATAACTGAATTCTTTTCAATAGAAACTGAACTTGAACTGAACTTCTGTACAATTCAGTTTTTTCAAACCGAACTGCTGCGAATAAAATTTGCTAACTGAATAGTTAACTGAAAATAACTGCTGCTATACTTTTGCGCCACCAACTCACCACTATTTGCATATGCATATGCTGCACACAGGATAAGCATCCAAAAGGCCAAGATAGGCCTTCTATGTTTCACTGTAACCAAGACTTTAATATTCATAAATTCAAAACAGAATTAATGAAGCCATGCATTTGGTCCCATTCTTTGGATGACACCTATTGACATGCAAAATCCTGCACCAACTCGTGTAGATATGGCTTAAATAATTTATCTTAAAAAAAAAACTTTAATTTTTATAGTACCAAAGAGTTCCCTACGTCCAGGTGTAATCAAATTTCATTCAGGTGTTAGAATCTAAATTGCCATTTTCATAGATTAAAAAGCTAGCCCATAATTTTAAAAATGCTTAAACTTATCTTTAATCTTTTTGTTCATAGCATATTTGAAAAATAGCAATCTCTCCTATAAAATCATTATTTTAATAAATTAAATATGTTTAACTTTTGACACTTGTAGTATAAGAAACGTATTCTAACGCAAATCATTGTAGAAATGAGAAGCAAAATAAACAAAAAATGAAAAGTGGTGTTTTTGTAATTAAAAGTGAAAATAAAAAATATTTTCTCAAAATAAATGACATTTGATATACTTGGTTCATGATGCATTTGATAATAAGTGAAAATAAAAAAAAAATGGGATGTGACGTATATAAAGATATTTTAATCTCATTTTGAAAGGTCAAAATAAAAAAAAATCAAAATAAGTGATTCTTAAATATAAAATAAATGGAATCTGACGTATATAAATATATTTTTATCTTTATACTTAATAATATGCAATCAAATCATTTTTAAAAGTGAAAATATTTTTAAAAAAAAATAAATGATCTTTAAAAACAGTCTAGAGCAATTCACACCAATTCAGAATAGTTCGGACTAGTTTGGAGCATAACCAATTTAGAGAATAATCCAGTTCGAATCGATTCAGTTCAGTTTAAACTGTCACTATTAATTCAGTTTATCCAAACTGTATGACAATTCAATTCATTTCGGTTGAATTATAAATATAATTCGAAACATTTCATCACAATTCTATTCAAATTGAACAGCCCTATGTGCAGGTGTTAACAAGGTCATTAAGTATAGGGTTGAAAAAATGAAGCTTAGAGTTTGTAAGGAAGAAGGGACATAGGACTTGGCATAGAACTTCCACTTTGTAGTCCTATTGTAGGGGTTAATGCGGTCGGCTGGAGGTAGGGATGGCAAAACGGGCTTGGCTCGTTGGGCTGGTCCGCTTAGCCCGCAAAAAAATGCAGGCTGGGTTGATAATATCAACCCGCAAATCAAAAGCGGGGCGGGCCAGCCCGGCCCACAACTGGCCCGCCCCGCAAAACTGCAAGCCAAATGCGAGGCGGGGAGGGTTAGCCCGCTGGGCCTATATTATTTAAATATTAAATATTAAAATTAAATAAATATATTTAACATATTTTGAAATAGGTATATTATTTAAATTTATACTCTTTTGCACTCTCATAATTAACTTCTAAGTTTTAATATTAAAATGGTTATGATAATGATACTTTCAAATAGTCTTTCATTACTAGCATATTACACTTTTGGACAATTTATAACCGTAAATTCCATTTGCAAATGGTGTAATTTTGTGAATTATCACATGACATCATTTATTTAACATTAATTTTAAATTATTTACTTTTATTTAATTTTGTGTTTTTTTTAATTATCATATTTGTATTTTTTTATAATTTTTTTGTATTTTATTTTTTAAAGTGACTTTTTTATTTTTTATTTTTAATTTTTGATGCAAGCTGGCCCGCTAACCCTCTGGTCGGTATTAAAGCGGGACGGGCTAGCATTTGTAGTCCACTTTGCAAAAGAGGGCCGGGCCAGCCTGCCCCGCATTTTTCGCTGGCCGGGCTGGCCCGCTCTATTTTTTTGCGGGCTGGCCCGTTTGCCATCCCTAGTTGCCTGGAGGTGGTGGTTATAGGTTGACATGGAAGCAAAGGAGTGCAGAAAAAGGGAGTGCAAATAGCAACTCTCAAAAATAATTTGGACAGTTGTGAATGAAGCTGACCCAAACGTAAAAAGGGTGACAAAACCACTTTTTTTTTTTTTTTTACATATCGATAAAGCAATTGTGTTTTGTGGCGGTCACGACGATGCAATAATATTTAAAATGGTTTTGTCACCAATATTTTTATCTTGAGGAAAAATATTAAAAAACTCTTTTAAAAATGGCCTTTGAAATCAAATATAGGTTCGAAAGTCAATTACACGTAGGGAATGAATTAACACACTATAACACACGTTAATTGCGGAAATTATGTAACTTTATAATATTTATTTTACCCCAGTCAAATTTTTTTTTTTGTGTGTTTTTTGCAAGAAATTTTATTTATTTATTTTCATTAAAAGAAATAATAGCACAAGGATTTAAGCTAGCAAAATGGATAGTCATTAAACCCTCAAATCAGATAACATTAAAGATAGAATTGTTATTTGTTGATTTGATACTTAAATGGAATTTATTATTTTTTTTAAAGAAAAAAAATTATACACAAAAGTTTTAGATAACAATCGCCTATTCAATAAATTTTTATGATTTAAGCTACATTAGAAGGGTAGAATTGCTACTCAATTAATGCCACACACCATTAAAGTTATTATTTTTATTTAAAATGCAAATGCCGCTAATTAATAACTAAAAAAACTCAATTTTATTCAACAAAAACTACATTTGATGAAAAAGCGAAAAATAATCCATAAGTATACACATCTTGAAAATTAAATCGTTGCCTTCCAGGGAGCATTACCACCTCACGTACATAAAAGATCCCAAATAGAACAGTGTATCAAAATTTTACTATTGAACAATTTGCCAACTAAAAACTAAATATTGTAATCTTAATAGACACTAAACAACACGTGAAGCAAACAAACACTCAAAGGCAGGGATTGAAAGACCCATATACGTTCCTTACCTTTTCTCATCATTATTAAATTTACAAATTGAAAGGCAAATTGATTTTCTGGTGCCTTTATTCTAATCCTATAATAGACCGAACAACATATTACCGTACCACACCAATACAATATACGCTTGAATCACAAAAAGGAAGAAAATAATATTAATACAAAAAAGATTAACAAAAAAAAGGTAAATATAAGGACCTTGCTTTGATGGGCCGGGAGTCCAAAACGTGACAAAAACAAATGCATTGCTTGTTTGATTACAAGTTATAAATTTTTTTGAGAACTTCTCTACTCTACCGAAAAAAAAATATAATTTCAATAGAGAAACTTTCAAAAGGGTCAAAAGACTTTAGCCTTATACCCAAACAGGCTTGCAATCACATACTTTTGTGATAGTGATGTATTGGATGCGGTAACTTCGAGCAGTCACCTGCGGCAATAAACTGAGGCTCAAAGGTTTGCATCAGTTTTAATAAAAGAAATGAGTTTATGGATAATTTTCTTCTACTTTTTTCGATCTCTTTCTGCCCTTTCCCGAATTCTCTCTTTTCCTTTTTTTTTTTTTTAATTTTTCTGTTAGAGGCTGGGAGTCTCTTTTTATAGATCAATTTGTTGAGCTGTTGACATTTCTCTCCTTATAACCAACTTATTTTTTTCCTTTCTTATGATATCTTCAATAGTTACATATTTTTTTAACTGCTTTCATCTCATATGTTGATTGAGTCTTATCACATATTTTTTTTTGTTTTTTTTTGTTTTCTTTAAAAATATTTGAAAAACAAAATTGTACCGGATAAAATTGAGTATTCACATTTTCTTTTCAGATTTGAGAAAGGGATGAAATGTGTTTTCTTTATCTAAGAAAGATAGAAACATTTGTTGTCGTTGTTATCGTCGTTACAATGGGTTCGCAATAATTGCTTGTGGTGGGTTCATGGTGGTGGTTGGTGGTGGGTTTCGTAGTAGCTTGTGGTCTTTTTTGTTGAGCTTTAGGGTGGGTTTGTGTTGGATAATTTCCGTTTTAGTTAATTGATACTTTCTGTTTTTATTTGATTGATTCTTTCTGTTTTTATTTGATTGAGCAAATCAAATAATATTTGATGGCTTAGGCCCAACCCATTGTAAACCCAATTCATCCTATAAATAGATGAGTAAGGGTGGAGGCAAGACACACAAAAATTTGAGAGCCTCAAGTGACAGTCTTGAGTGTCATATTTGAGCAAGCCACAGTGTTTGCATATTTGAGAGCTTAGAGTGAAACACTGTGAGCATTTGAGTGACCACCATTGTTGGAGAGGTTGAGTGAACCACCGCATTGGTGTGTTTTTGATTCATTGTAACCTATTATTGTTATAGTGGATTTTGATATTGGACTAGGTCCCGTGAGTTTTTCCTTTTTTCACATTGAGGAATGTTTTCTCACGTAAAACAAATTCTGATTGTCTCTCTCTCTCCCTTTTGATTTTATTTCCGCTTCCGCAATTTGATATTTGAGGGTCCGTAATACCCAACAGTGGTATCAAAGCCCGGGTTCGACAGGTTATGAAGAAGACGAGATGGAGACCAGTGGCATAACTCACGACGGAGATATGTTCAAGTTGACCGCAAATAACTTCAACTATTGGAGGTCGATGATGGAGGATCATCTTATCTGCAAGGATCTATATGATCCCATAGTTTTGGAGGAGAAGCCGACTGGCAAGTTGGACAAGGACTGGGAGATCCTGAGTTGTAAGGCGGTGGCCACGATCAGGAAATACATTGACAAAAGCCTCTTTGAGCACGTGTCCGAGTTCACGAACGCGTACGAGTTGTGGAACAAATTGGAGTCCATGATTCAGAAGAAGACTCCCAGGAACAAAGCACACTTGGTCCGCCGCCTTGTGAAGCTTGAATACAAGGATGGCATGAGTATGATCGAGTACCTCAACACCTACAAAGGTATTGTGAATCAACTGTCCAAAGCTAATATGAAAATTGATGATGAGATGCAGGCTTTGTTGTTGCTGAGTTCGTTACCGGAAAGTTGGGATACTTTGGTGGTGACTTTGAGCAACTCGGTTCCAGAAGGAAAATTGACGATGGATGCCGTGACAGACAGCCTCCTAAATGAAGAAGCCAGAAGAAGAGAACGAGGTGTATCGAGCACGTTTGAGGTTAACGTTGCTGAGAACAGAGGAAAGACTGACTCCCGGGGTCGTGGCAAGAGTCGGGATCGAGGTGGACGAGATAGGTCCAGAGGTCGGTCAAGGCCAAAGCATGACTTGAAGTGCTTCTATTGTGGAAAGGTAGGAAACAAGAGATCAGACTGCAGGACTCTGCAGAATGATGAACAGAACAGCTGTGTGAAGCCGGATCAAATTGTTCCCGGAAGAAGAAGTGATCAGAGCACCACGGCGGTGGCTGCCAACCCAAATGCCGAGATATTTCTCCTCAGTGAGGAAATGTTGAACATAGCCCATGATGACTACACCTGGATTGTTTTCTCTGGTGCCTCGTTCCACGTCACCCCACATGAGGGATTCTTCTCTGCCTACAAGAAGGGAGATTATGGTGTCGTGAAGATGGGAAATCAGGTGACCAGCAGGATTGTTGGTATTGGTGATGTAACCTTGACCACAGACACAGGGTGCCGGGTTACGCTGAAAGATGTGAGGCATGTACCTGACATGCGTTTGAATTTGATCTCGGTTGGAAAACTAGATGATGTCGGGTCAGTAAATTACTTTGGAGAAAGTAGATGGAAGTTGACCAAGGGAAGCTTAGTTGTGGCTTGAGGAAAGAAAGAAGGCTCCTTGTATGTCATGCAAGGAAAGACCAATGGCGGAGAAGCCAATTCTGTCCGAGATGGACCAAGCTTGGAGCTGTGGCACAAGCGCCTCGGCCACATGAGCGAGAAAGGACTCCAGATTTTGGAGAAAAAAGAGCTATCGACCCGGTTGAAGGGTCAAGTGCTGGAGAGTTGTTCGCACTGCTTGGCTGGAAAACAACACTGGGTTTCGTTTGTGAGACCGGATCAACCCAGGAGATGGAGGTGCATACTTGACCTCATCCATACTGACGTTTGCTCCATGTCGGAGAGATCGCTTGGAGGAGCTCAGTACTTTGTCTCTTTCATTGATGATCACTCCCGCAAAGTGTGGGTTTATCTTCTGAAGACAAAAGACCAGGTACTCCAATCTTTCAAGGAATTCCATGCCATGGTGGAAAGGGAGACTAGCAAGAAATTGATGGTGGTCAGATCTGATAATGGTGGTGAGTATCATGGTCCCTTTGAAGCTTACTGTAGAAAAGCTGGGATTCGACTTGCGAAGGCACCCCCCAAGACACCCTAGCTGAACGTGCTTTCTGAGAGAATGAATCGGACTATTGAATAGAAGGTCCGAAGTATGCTATCCAACGCCAGGTTGTCGAAAGCATATTGGGGAGAGGCAGTGAGAACAGCGGTGGATTTGATAAATCTCTCACCATCGAGGCCGCTAGAAGGAGGGATTCCAGAGGAAGTCTGGACAGGTTGGAGAGCGACCTATGATCACCTGAGGGTGTTTGGATGTCGAGCCTTCGTGCGTGTCCCTAAGGATGAAAAGGCGAAACTGGATGCGAAGATGAAGGAGTGCATATACCTCGGTTCGCCTAAAACCGAGTTTGGTTTCAGACTTTGGGATCCAATCAACAAGAAGATTGTGAGAAGCCGAGATGTAGTCTTCCATGAGGATTAGATCATCCATGACATCTCGAAACCCCAAGTCCGGGTTACTGTCCGAAGAGAAGAACCCGTCCTTCGTGAAAGTGCTGAAGCAGGGGGAGAAACCAGTAAAGAAATCGCTGAAGGCGATGTTGAAGATGATGACCAGCAAGAAGCTGATGATGCCGAGATCCGAGTTGAGAATGAAGAACCGGGTTCTATTGAGGCTGAGGAAGAACAACCTAGATACCCCACTAGAGAAAGGAGACCTTCTACAAGGTACCCTGATGATGAGTACACCATCATTGTCGAAGATGGTGAGCCTCAAAATTATGATGAGGCCGTGATGAGCTCAGAGAAAGGAGAATGGGAGAAGGCAATGCAGGAAGAGATGAATTTCCTGCATGAAAACCAGACTTATATAATGACGAAGCCGGTACCAGCATGGAAATTTGAATATTGTTGTGAAGGAGCCGGACTGATGAACTCGGCATGATGGAGCTGAGGTGAGAAGACCGGATTGTTGACGTTGAAGACCTCGGTCGCATTGGAAAAACGGAAGGGGGAGATTTGTTGGATAATTTCCGTTTTTAGTTGATTGATACTCTCCGTTTTTATTTGATTGATTCTTTCTGTTTTTATTTGATTGAGCAAATCAAATAATATTTGATGGTTTAGGCCCAGCCCATTGTAAACCCAATTCATCCTATAAATGGATGAGTAAGGGTGGAGGCAAGACACACAAATTTGAGAGCCTCAAGTGACAGTCTTGAGTGTTATATTTGAACAAGCCACAGTGCTTGCATATTTGAGAGCTTAGAGTGAAACATTGTGAGCGTTTGAGTGACCACCATTGTTGGAGAGGTTGAGTGTACCACCGCATTGGTGTGTTTTTGATTCATTGTAACCGATTATTGTTATAGTGGATTTTGATACTGGATTAGGTCCCGTGAGTTTTTCCTTTTTTCACATTGAGGAAGGTTTTCTCACGTAAAACAAATTCTGATTGTCTCTCTCTCCCTTTTGATTTTATTTCCACTTCCACAATTTGATATTTGAGGGTCTGTGATATCCAACAGTTTGTGACAATGTTTGGTGATGAGTTTCGTGGTGGTTTGCAGTGGTTTGAGGTGTTGTCTGATGGTGGGATTTAAAATTTGAACCCTTCATTCAAAACAGATTTGGGTTCTGAACTCTAAATTCTTTTAGAAATTTGAACCCTTCATTTATAAGGTGTATCACAATTGAGATCCATATCGATAATGAAGTTTTAGTTTTGATCTATAAAATATTTTGTGTTCTGTTTTGTTTTTGTCTCTTGCATCTGAAATTTGTTTTTGTTTTTCACATCGATTGTTCTTTGAAGGTGATAAGGGAACAAAGATTTAGTGTATTTGAAAGTGGTGAAGGTATCGCCACCGCTGTTGGCTTTGGATCATATGGTTTGTTGAAGTAATGAATTTTTTTTTGGTGCTTTTAAGTCGTCAAAAAATGTTTAAAACTTTATAAAAAGATTCAACAAACATTTACTAGTGATTTTTAACCACTACAAAGCAAATTATCATAAATAACAATAAAATAATAATAAAGATAAAGAAATGTCATCATTTAACCGTGTGTAAATAGATGGAAAGGACTAAAACCTTAGCGGCAAAAAAAAAAGCCAAAAACTTTGACCAGTGAAAATTTTGCTCAAGAATTAAAGTCCAAAATTTTAAAAAGTTCTGGAAGTAAAAACTTAATTAACCCTTAATATTATAGTTAAACATCTGACATTTTAAATTTTAGATTAAAATAAGTAACAAATAACCCTTTCAATAACTTTTTTTTCTTAATTTCATTACTTTTATAAACTAAAGTGATAGCATATCACTCTTTGAGAAAACCAAATTCTCTATTTATCCATCCATGTGTGTCCGGACGAAAGGTAGCAGACAAAGACTTGTATTTGTGTACCAACTCCAAGACAGCATCTGAAGTAACTAACTAAAGTCGGCAGAACTTAAACAACCATAATACATCGCCGGTAAAAACATATTCAAGCTAGTTCTGTGGGTGCCACCTAGAGCAATAATGAACAAGCACTCATGCATAGACCTAGAATAACACTTAACACATCAACTTTCAACTGACTCAAAAGCTTTTACAAGAATAAATGAAGAAAGCTTATTCAAATCGAATATGAGTTTTTTTTCTTGTTTTTATTTAATTGTCCTACAACATTTGGGTACATTGCACAGCCTTCTTCTTTTTTTGTCAAAGCCTCTACCAATAGTGAAGTAAGAAGTAATTAAGGACCAATGCGTTTAGTCGGGTTAGATAGGGATTTAATAAAACTTTCCAAGTTCTTAACCCAAATCACATCCAGCCATATATATCAGCTAGACCAAAACGACCTCTGTAAAATAAATTAAGTATGAAGTTTAAGGATTTAAATCAAATGGTTAGCTGTGACATGAGGACGAATGAAGAGATATTTATAAGATTGATTTGATGACTGAAAATGAGAGAGAGAGAGAGAGAGAGAAGAATTTGTTAGTTCAAATTCTTCTACTAACATTCTAATAAAAATTAATAACTAACATGTACTGATAAAAAAAATTAGGGCGAATGATGTCCTTGGTCTATGGATGGTGTGCCTTTACTGCTGGCTTCTCATCATCTTCCATTGCAAGATGACGTTATTGGGGAGACTGAAACTCCGCAATATGGTTCTGCTGCTACTCTCCATGCTGTGGAGTTTAGAGTAATCTCAAGGAAAATAGGTGCGTGAATCATGATAAAAGGAGTGTGTCAATTAGGTGATATATATATGCACCACAGTCAAAGTCTTGTGTTTAATTTGAAAAATAAATCAAGTCTGATTAAGGGAAAGTCTAATTGTCCAACACATTCGATCCAACACCTTAATAGTAGTGGTATGTATATAGATTCAAATTTTAGATTTCCACAAATTAACTATATAAACCTCTATGTTACAAAGGAATTAGGTCCATAGTCATACTATGGTCAAAATCAAACAAAGAGAAAATGTTGAATCCGCAAAATTGTGTAACTATCTTTTGCTCTAGGATATCATTTGGAATACACCCTTTTATATGATCACGTTATTATGGAGGTATCTTATTAGCTAGGAAATATGCCCATCATCATGTATAATTATTTTCTATTGTGGAGAAATCCGCAAAAGTGCGTAACTGTCTTTTGCTCTAGCTAGGGAATATGTAGAATATGTTCAAATGAATGGATTAATATAAGTAGGTAGTATAAGCGAACGATGATACAAATACCCCCTTCGTTTCTCCACGTTAGGAAGCATTTTGAACCTATATATAATTTTCTTTTGCCTTGTTTTCTATTTACGAAGCATATATACTTATTCAAGGAAACTGAATCTCGTTCATTCGTCTCAAGTAAAAAAGCTCTAAGACCATGTGAAATTAATATCTAGCTACTCTTTTAATTAAATTGATTCATTTACTGAAAAATATTGTGATAGTTGTTATTAAACAAAACAGATTTTGCATAAAAAATTAAGATAGAAAAATGTTAGATCAAAAGTATAAAAGCATTTAATACTTTGAAAACAAAAATAAATATTATGCTTTCTTCTTTAGAAAACTATATTTGATTTCACGAGGGATGTATAAATACTTATATTAGCAACAACTCATTAAGGATACCTATTAGAATAAAGAACTCGCCTATCAAAAAAGAAATAAGAATAAAGGAAACTTCAAATTAAATATTGTAGCTTGAGCTTTCTACATTCCAAAGCCATTCATTCATTCATTCCGGGACCAGTTCAACAGAAAATAAACCATCTTCATTTTCAGAAGAACTAATCTAGCTTCGTCAGAATTCCCTTCCACCATTGATTGTAAACATAAACTAACAACTTTTAACACTAACAAGTACTAATACAAGTGCACAACATTCATATGCATAAGACAAATTCCTAGTACACAATTACTTAATTAGAGACATGCATGGGTAACAATTAATACTCAAAGCCCTACAATTATTAAACACCTTTAGTAGGGAGAGACGCCTACATTAGCCGGTGCGAAAAACCCATCTTTCATAAGCACGTCCTCTGCTTCCTACACTTACACAGAAAAAATTTGAGATTAGGAAACCCTAGAAATAAGAGTCCCCTTTTGCATTAATGTGCTGCCAAAGGAAAAGGAGGTAACAGCAGCTAGGGTTCCCAAGTACCTGACGAACATTAGCTTTCTTCACGGGTTGATGATCAGGCATAAGTCCGAAATGAATGTGTGGAAAATGGGCCCACTGAAAGAAAAAATATGAACCCCGCACATGAGAAAGAAAAAAATAAGTAATTAACCAACTACTAGGTTAGATATATACTTGATTAAATAAAAAAAGAAAAAAGAAAACTCTTCAATTAGTAAAAATTGAAAATAATCTAAAAATGGGAAAAGTCCTTAAGAGAGTAAGATTTAGAATCTCCTTGGATCTCACATTCTTTGCAGCTGCACTAAAGGCCTCTCTGTGGCTTATATCAGGATTCCCAGCTTTGATACGTTGGATCTCATCCCTAAGAATTAAATGGTGTGAAAGCCATTCAGATGCCATCAAAATATAATTAAAAATATGAAATTAAATAGTCTCATTTGATTCACCAAAAAAAAAAAAAATAGTGTCTCATTTTAATTAGTAGAATACTACACTAGTATCACACACTTGATAAAGGGTTTGAGTTAATAAAGTAACTTTTTTTAGTGTGAATACGTGTTAACAAATTTACCATGAAAACTAGTAGTAATTGATAACCTAACATGAAATTATATAATGTTACTAAACTTACTTGATGAAGCGGTTGTAAGCTGATGGCACTCGCTGTCTCTTCTCTGGAGCTGGACATACAACACACGGACATTGCACAGGCAAACAGACAGGAACATTAAATAACTTCGCTGACCTTTTTGCCTAATTCACTCTCTCTCTCTCTCTCTCTTTCAATCTCTCTCTCTCTATTCTATCATTACCTCATCATTATCTTTAACAATCACTCTCCCAATGGATTCAGCACTATATTTTCGGGGGGAGAATTCTGTCTCACTCAATATATGCATGTAAGGAGACATGCATAGACGCAACGAGAAATAAAATGATGTAACATGTTTTAGATTTGATTTCTTTTATCTCCCTTAAGTAAAAAACAATAATTAATTTTGCTTGACACCCCTTTTGAAATTTTACTGTGGTAATTGGGAAAATCAAACAATATGGAAAAGGGTTTCTTCAATTTGAAAAATAATGGAAGCTTAGTGTTTAATTAATTTGAAGAACCAAAAACTGGATTTCTGGTAACACTCTAAAGTCTACATTAATACAGGAAAGGGAGAAAAAGCAATGCATGGGTTAAATGTGCTAAAGATTGTTCTCTCTTTGCCACTTGCAGTATACAAAGAAACCTTAGCCGGCCACTGTTTCAGATTGATAAGTGAGTTTTGATAGGGATAGAACCTTTTTGTTTGTTTTGTTTTTTCTTTTCTCCCTTTATTGGTTAAATGACACACAGCACTATGAGCTTAAAAGAAGTGTGAAATGGACTGAATGGTATCAGAAGAGTTTCCCTTTTCTTTTCCTCTAGCTTTTCTTTGGTGGTATCACAAGGATCTCTGATCACCGCCCCCGAGAAGCAGAAAAGGGAAAGTCAAGAAAAAGAAATGCAAAACAAACATGTAAAACAGGTCGAGGTTTAAACTTTAGGTTTTTATGCAAAGGAAAACAAAAGTATGAGAAAGCTATTGTGACTTATTCAACAGTGATTAGGTTAAGAAAATTAGAGAAAATTCTCACGTCTATTAGCTGATGGAGGCTTAGGGGTTTCTTCAGGCCCTCCTCTCATGGTGCTCATGACCAAATCATTAGGGTTCGGCAGCTGATTCATCATCATGTTTGTTGAAGGCGCATTACGAATCTCCTCCTGAAACATTAATCCCAGTATACTCATATAATTGATCATTACTTTTTTCATTTCAATTCTTCTCCTTCCAAAGAGAGTATAAACAGAAAAAAAAAACCCTAACACAAAAGGGTATATAATCTACTAATTAAGAGTCCTTGCTAGTATTAATTAATGTTAGTCATACACACACATTATATAAACATATACCAGAAGATTTTGAGGACTGAAGAAAGTGTGGCCAAGGTGAAGCTGATTGGCACTTGGAAGAAGCAGTCCACGCATGTTGACTGAGAGAAGGTTGGTGCAATGACCACATCTCACAGTGACAGTCTTGAACAAGCTGGTGCAAGGAACACTCACCTAAAATGTTTAAAATTAAAACAAGAAAAAAAGTAGCATGTCATGTTATTAAGAAGTAAAGTAGAGAAGTCAAGACTTAATTATAAGAGTGATTGCATTATAAGAGAGGAAAAAAGTGAAGCCAAGGGTGATGAATGATGATGATGATGATGATGATACCGCGAGGACAGTGTCACAGAAGTTGCAATGGACATAGCAGAGCTGGTCGGAGGGAGAGAGGTGTTGTTGGTCCGGTGAAAAGGAAGTGGATGAGGAGGACATGCTGTTGATGTTGTTGATGTTCCTCTTTTTGTTGATTCTCTTTTTTTTTTCTTCTTTTCTTTCCTTTCTTTTCTTTCTGATGATTTGACTTGATTGATGGGATTGACTGATCAGTAGTCGCGGTTTTGGTGATGGACAGATAAAACTTCTCCTATGGATCTGATCCTCTTGATTGTTGAGTTACTGTTAAGGGGAGAGGAGAGTGCAAACAAAACAAACCAAGAAAGAAAGGGAAAAGAGAGACAGGGTGAAGAGATATGCCACTTAAGTATTAAAGGGTCGAATACACCTAGAAAGTCCTTTCGTTCTCTCTCCATTTTCATCTCTTGTTATATATAATATAATATTCCTCTCTCTACTCTCTAGCTAGCTCCACATATTTTTTTTGTACTACTGTGTTGTTAGTCATGTCTTACAATGATTTACTATTAAATTTTAAAGCTTTTACATATTTTTCGGTTTATTTAAGATATTTAATTTTCATATAAAAATGAAAATATGTGATGCTATGTGTTATTCTAATTAAAATCATAATTTTACTATTTGTTGGAATCGAATTCAAGTATCAAAATATTTATAATTCACGCACGACTTAATCAAGCGAGATAGACTACCTTGATATTAAAAGCTTAATTTTAAATTACACTCTAGGATTATCATTGTAATTGGTCCACCACCATGTTATCACTATAAATGTGATTGCATAGAAATTAAAAGGGATTTAATTTTCATACATCCTTAACTCAACCAATGAAAATTTTATATCAATAACATAGTAAAAAATATTATTTATAACAATTTGTAATTATCTTAAATATGAATTTAAATTAATAATTATCAAACTTAAAAATGTTATGATATTTATAATTTACAAAAAATATTTTTTCATGTCAAGTGTATACAAATTCATATCAAAGACTCAAAAGCTTGTAATATGATCTTCATTATGATGATGAGCATCGTCTTTCCTCAAGGTGCATATCCAAACACACTAAAATTCAAATGAAAAATCTTGCCAAGGTTTAATTAATTGCTTACTAGTTACATAAAAAAACCTTATAACTGCATAAACATGTGTGATTGCTAAATGTAATCAAGTGATATGGAATATGAATCCAAAGTTCATTTCCATGAACTAGCTAGGATACAAATAAAGATACTAAAAACACATATTTGGACAAAATGTGAAGTAATTATAATCACAAACTAAAAAATGAAAAGAAGTAAATGAATGGTTGGCATTCCCAATGGATGTGTGAGTATGTGTGTGTGTGTGAGAGAGAGAGAGAGAAAGAGCAGAGGCGGCAGAGGTGGGGGAACGGAGAGCGAAAGGGACGTGTGCATGGGAGTGATTAGCTTTGGCTCATTCACCTGTTGTTTTCAAAGTTAAGAAGGTTTACAGTGTGTCCTCGGTTTTCTACAATTCCATTTCTTCGTGATGACATTCATTCAATTTTTATTATTTTATTTTATTTTATTATTCATTCATGTCTATCAAATCAAATCAAATCTTTGTTCTTTGTAAAACTACTATCTGCGTGCGTTGGCTTTTAAAAATGTTGTTGCAAAAGAATGAATCAACGAAGAAGCCCTAGATAGATGCCAAGGCGGGCCAGTACTGCAATCAAGATGTTATGTTAAGAGCCATCTTGTTTTCTAGACCCTTGTGACCCACCTCATCACTTCTGCCATTAATTTTCCCTTTTCTTTGTTGCAATCAATGGAAAATCGTGCATACAGTAGTACCTCATCATCTTTATTTCGTAACACCACTGTTTATTGTGATTCCGATCCCTTGTGTTTTTTTTTTTTTAATATTTATCCAAGCATATGCATTTTTGTCATCTTGGTCGCTCATAATATGCATATATGAGAGTTCATTTTAAATTCCAAGTTTAGGTTTCGAAATAAAGTGCACATTGTACGTTATATCTTAATGATATCTTATAAAAGTATACAATCAACAAAGAGAAATAATGCGTAGTTCATTTTTGTAATGATTTTTATTAGAATATGATTGAAGAGAAAGAGACAGGACAAAATTTGAATCCGTTAAAAGTTTACTATTTTCTTTTGGATTCATGTTTTGAACTCATTGCTACCAGTATGAGCTTGTATAAGAGTTTGACTATCTTTATACTTTAACTAATAATGTATTTCGATCACAAAAGGAAAAAAAATGACTTGTAAACACCATATAAAGAGATACAAATGTAAGTATAATAAATATTATAAAGTTTTAGATGTTAATAAGGTATTTGAAATAATTAGGTGGCCATGTATCAATGCCTAAAAATTAATTTTTCAAAACCTCTTTTTAGGATGATATGATTTTTTTATCAGTGAGAAAGTAAGAACATATGAATTTTAGTTTAAAACTGAAAGATAAATATATAATTTGTCCAATTAATTTTAATGTTTATATATAAAAACTCTAAAATTATAATAAAACATTTTCATGAAAAGATTTCATAAATTATAAAGATATATATTTAAATGTTAATCCTTAATAAACACTCCAAAAATAGTCAATTTCACGAGTAAAGATGAAATTATCCTCAACCAAGTCCCGGGTTCGGAACTAGCTAGCAACGTCCAAAAATTATGCTCAACCAAAATAATTATATATATAATCTTAAATTTTAATTAAATGTAGTATTTTACACAACTCATCAGGCATAGAATTACTTAATACGTATCAACTCTAATTTTAACAGCATTAAAATTAAAAAATTAACTGTATAATATTTTCATTCAAATAAACCCTGAATTATTTATCAATAAAAGTTATTTAGGATGTTTTTTAGGTTAGCCAAAATTCACTATAATAAAACAGATATCCCAACTCATGTTCAACGTACAAACCAATTTAGAACAAGCCAACAAGATTCGCACCTCAGTTAACAACATATTCTCAAACAATTCAAAGGGTTTACACACTATTTTTTAAAAAAACAAAATACAATAATGACAACCGTATATTCTATCAGAAAACAAAGTTTAAAGCCAGAATTTAATCAGGACCACCAGAGATATATGTGAGTGTGAGTGAATGGGTTTGAGATCTAGATATGGATACTAAATGTATATATCTCTTTCAATAGGAATTTTAACTTTGGTTTGCCACGATACGATTGACTAGACCCAATCCCTTGATCATTTTATTGCCTTTTATTCCAAAAATAAAGAGATGATTCCTAACACGAGGATTGAAGGAAAAGCTTTAAAGATTTGGTGAAATAAAATAAGATAGGATTTCACTTTCACATTTGATAAGTTATGAATGTGAACTTTACCTATCTCTACGATCAAGTAAATTTAAGTTATTAATTTATAAGCAATTTTGTTTATAGTTTCATGTCTGGATTGGAACACTATCCTTTTTTCTTGAATTTTTGTTTTCCAAAAAATTATTAGGATGAGGAAAAAAAATGTAATTTGATTGAAAAGTCTAGGATATTCAATTATTAGAATGAGGCACTTGGTTACTATATCTATCCAATAGTCCAAGGGAAGTCATCTGGTGACGACGTAACCATTCAAATGCATTCTCAAGTACGGGTTGATTTGAGGGTCATTTGCTTCAGCTAACATCCAAGGTACAACAATGGTGTGTATTTTTATTTGAAAAAGGTTACATGAACACTCACTTTATTATTTGACACCTAGAGAGAGAGAAAAAAAAAAGAAAAAAATATAAATATGATAGAATTTATGTTGTGATAAGAAAATACATATAAAGAAATTAAGAAATGTTGGAAAGATATTTAAAATAATAAAATATTTTTTTTTAATAAATGAAAGATGGTCCTTATGTTAAATGTTTTTTTTTGTCTTACAATGGCATACTAGAGGACCCCACCTCTCGACACAGTGACCAAGCGGTTCATCTAAATTAGGGTTGATTTTTTGTTTTATCTTTTACTTTTTACGATGACTTCTTATATATAGTGTATTTCACAACTGATATTATTATTAATAGTAATCAAAATGTCACTGTTATTTTGGTCTTGGAGTATTAGATTAATCAAGGAACTATTTTCACTAAATAGCATAATATTAGGATTTAGGGTCCTAGCTAACCCAAGTGAATAAAACTTAATTAGGTGGTTTTCGCTTTCCTGTATTGTACATGTTATTCTTTTAATCAAATTTATTTCACTATTGAGTTGATCTTTAATATATGATATACTAAAATAAAACTTAATTTTTATTAAAAAACAATGTCACAAACACATGAAGCACTGCAACTAAAATTATTTTCAATATATTAACATGGCTTACAATATACATCATGTCACTTGATGCGTTGTGTAATATTGAAATTATGGCATTGCCAGTAGCCACGTACGCCATTTCAGTGAGATTCAAAATCACATAAAAGCATTGAAACATGATGATTTTCATCGGCCAAAATTGAACTATATTTCGTCTATAACAGATTATAAATACAACAAGTAAAATTTAGCTGTTACAGTTGTCTTCGTTAATCGCTAATATAGATTTTATATGACAAATTAATCTATTATATATTATATAAACATTAGAGATTAGAGACTATATTAACAGTATAATGTATTATTTTGGCAATAAGTTTCTGCTTACATTCATATTAAAATACCAATAATGGAAACTACTGCAAGCACAAGTTAGAACTTTAATTAATATAAGCTTTTACATTACTTAGAACCATAAGAAAAGAAAATGTCTGACTTGGACGCAAAGACACATTGGCTTATTTAATTTCTAACAAGGTCGCGCGTGGGTAGCTTGGATCACTATCACCGATCAAAAGTTCTGTAGATCACATGCTCTAGCTTAAAATGTGTATTTCTTCAATTTGTCTGCATAGTCCTTTGGAACAAAATTATGATTTAAATTATACATGAAACCATTCCTACAATTTTTCAACAATTACCTCGTAATATTATATTTTTAGGATCAGATAGATCTCACTAATAAATCTTAGATACCATAATTAATTAAAGCATAGAATGAACGAAACTAGGTCATGTTACTTGAAAATTAATAACCTCAATTGAGAACATAACAATGAGATACTCTAACTTTCAAACAGAAAGTTCGCGGCACCTTAAACATTGAAGAGGACA
This sequence comes from Glycine tomentella, assembly GCA_007407185.1. Lineage (NCBI taxonomy): Eukaryota > Viridiplantae > Streptophyta > Magnoliopsida > Fabales > Fabaceae > Glycine > Glycine tomentella. The sequence goes on from PYAF01001787.1 coordinate 841,762, forward strand.
ACAAAGAGGAATTCCTCGATCGGAATCCCTACCTATTGGCTATTTTTAAAGTCATATTTGTGTGTAAAATTATTTTGAATCAACGCTAATAACACATTGTAAATAAAATTAAACTTTAATCTAATGGATTAAGACATACACATTGATCTCTGACACAGAAAAAAAGATATCATTATTTACAAATGATTCATCAATAAAAACAAAATGATTATTCCAAAATAACCTCCATGCATGCACAAAAAAATTGACCCACGAATATGACAGGGAAAGTAACTTTACAAGGAGTGCCCAAGATCTAGATCTTGAAGTGGCTGAACATGGACCTTTAAGAAAGATAAAGAAACAAGTATATAATTAAATTGGAATTTAATTTGCATTAATTGGTCTATATAAATATATGTTTTTAAGATCGAATTGAAATGATATTTTCGAGTTAAAGTGTTTTTTTCTTTTTTTAGGTCAAGTTAGAGGTTCAATCATCTGCCAAATCAACATTTTCCACTCCTGGTCAGGTACTCACACCTCTCTCTCTCTCTCTCTGTCTCTCTCTCTATCTTTTTTCTGAAGTAACTCACACCTCTAATATGAGTGATTTGTATATGGACATATCTGTATTCCTCAATTTCTCTCGCAATTCAAGGGGTTTTGTCGCTTTTCAAAAAAAAACTTGTGGAGCTTTTGATCTAGATGCTAGGAGAATATTAATGTGATGAGCCTAGCTAGATCAAACTCAAGTTGCTATATACTTGCTAGGTCCAACTACAAGCTCGGTCAACCTACCGCTGCGTCCCTAAAATCGATGGGAATCATGGTGATCGCGCGAGTTTACTAGGTCTTTAATTCGACCAATTAATTGCTAACAAACTTCATTTTTCCTTTGGCTAAGAAAATAAATCAACTAAGAGTATGGAATTGAGTGGTTTCAGACTGCGATTTACAAATGGATAAGAGTATTTTTCGCGGTCATCTATTGGATTAGTCTTGAAACACGCAACATTGCATGTTGATTGGGAATCCAAATAGAAACTAAGTACATTTGTTGATTTGTAGTTAAAATTATTATGATGCGTATTTTAATACAAATTCAATGAATTAAAATAAAACAAAAAAAATCTTTATCTTTTGACAGAATTTTTTTGCCTTAAAAATCATTTTGTACCATATTTTTAAATATGCACTAAGTAACTAAGAAGATCGAACAAGTTAGTAAATAGTTAAGTTTTTTTAAACATGTTATGGATTTCTGGTCATAAGGATAGAGTAAACTTTGATGAAAAAGACAAAATTTACTTCAATAGTTTGTAAGTCTAAAAAAGAATTAATCCCCAACTAACTATCCGTTGTGTGGATATCCTTCATTTATACCAAAATAAATAAGTTTCATACTAATACATTTTTATTGTAACAAAAAAATATTAATACATTTATTACATTCAATTTTAGAAACGGAATTTTGATGGTTAGTTAAGTTTATTCACAGCACAAATCTGGGGAACACATTACTGATTTGACTCCTCAGACATCACTTTCTCATACACACATACATGTAAATGCCTGTCAGTGATAGCAGAAATTCAGAGATCTTTAAATTTCGTTGGCTTTCCTTTGTCCTTTGTAAGAGAATTCATTCATTCATATATATATATATATATATATATATATATATATATTTTTCTTTTGGGGGGGTTACTGAATTCAATTTAGTTAGCCCCCTGCTAATAGTGTAGCCTCTATACAAAGGGTTTTTGTTGCCTTTCGGAGATGCTTGCAAAGTAACCCTAACTTTGCTGAAAAAGATGGCTATCACTTCCACCTTTGCTTAGAATCTGTAGAAAGCTATTACTTCGCATGCCACTTGTCCAATTGGGCTTTCTCTTCTTTGTTCTAAATTAATAGGGCACATATATATGTTCCTCTCACTGTCTCTAACAAGTAGTGCATATGAATGAATAATTAGCTTTAGCATGTTGTTGTTGTTGAGTTGCAAAGAGAAGTGCGGGATCGTTCCAAAAGGGTAGTTTTCAATAGTTTCAGCGTCACTAGCGCCGGGGCATGAACAAAATCCTATAAAGTGTGTCAACACAGAGATAACGATTACATCAACCAAAAGAGAAGGAATAGTAACGATGATGCTGTGTGGAAATAAAATAAAATTATAGTAATTTTTAATGAAATTGTTTTTCGTGATAAACATGCAGTTTATCAGAATTTCTTTAACAATTTTTCCCCACATATTATTCACCCTTGTTTTAACTAAAACAAGTCACGTACCTATGAATATGATGACACATATTTCTGCCCTTTGTATGTCAAATCAAATATACGTTCAGAACTTTTATTTAACAATTGAGAATATCCTCTTTAAGTAATATATAATTATAATTCAAGTTAAATTGATAAAAATTCATTATGTGTGTGTGTGTGTGGTGGGGGGGGGGGGGGGGCTCTATCCTATAATTTGAAATTTGGTGTTGCTTATAGATTTTAGCAAAATGAAACAACATTATTGAACCATAAATCCTTTCTTTATTCCCAGTGTTGATGAATCCATTTTTAGCAAAATGAAACAACATTATTGAACCATAAATCCTTTCTTTATTCCCAGTGTTGATGAATCCATTCTTCTCTTCTCACTACAATGAATAACAATAATCAAATTCTGATTGGGGATTAAAAAATTACTTTCACGAATTCATGAAAAATCGAAATGAGCATTGAAGATAATGAAGAAAATGAAGGAAAACAAGGTCTAAATAAGATTGAAATTAAGAAAATGTGAGACTTGATTCTAGATAGCAAAAAACTTCAAGAGAATGAAAAGGGATGCGGGCTTGCAACTTGTTTAGAGAACAAAGAAGTAAATATAAAAGGAAGGTTCTACATTATTACCAGTAGGGGCTGGCATGGATTTTGAATGTAACTGTGTTACTCTATACATTTGCAGGTCCCAACTGAATCTGGATTAAAAGAATTGGTAAATCAGTCAGCATGAAAATCTGCAGGAATTACCACAAGATTTTCTTAAAGATATTTTCAAAATATTTTTAAACTATTTAAAAATTGCCTTACGAATTTTCCTACATATTTTTAAGTTACTTGAGAATTTTTAAAATAATATTGAAAATTTTCCTGAAGATTTAAATTTGAGAAAATTCACAAGAAATGTAAGAGTGTCCTGTAGAATTTCCTACATGTGGATTTAAATATCCAAGAAAAAAAGCATATTATCATCCACTGAAAATTTCACACATAAAATTCCGTTGGGAAATTTTTGCAGAAAACTCCATAGAAAATTCATGAATTTCTAGTAGTGATAGTCAAAAGATAGTAGTGAAAATAATAAAAGAAATTTACCAATAAACCATGGGCGAGAGTCGAAATTCGTGTTATAGAATAAATACTTTTAACTTCATTTTTTTTCAAATTTTAATCAACAATAAACAATGAATAATTTGCGTTTTTAAGAAAATGCTGTTTTTTTCTCACATGTATCTTCCTTCTATAGACACTAATGTGATTATATATCTTTTCTCAGCAAAGATTTGAACCTTAATTTATCATATTGTTAGAGAATAATCACTTCATTAGACCTAATCCTAGGCATGGCAACGAAACCCGAGCTCGTGGGTACCCGTCAAAACCCGTCCCGATTTTAACGGGGAAAAACCGAATTTGTTATTAATGATACCCGCCCCGCCCCCGCCCCGCGACAAAAATTCGGGGACAGGGACAGGTTTGGTATTGATGATACCCGCCCCGCCCCCGCCCAGCCTCCGCCCCGCCATAATTAAATTACAAATTTACCCTTATATATAAGAATAAAATCCCGAAACCCTAACCCTCCCCCTCATTTCTCATTCTCGACGACGCTGAACCTTGGCCAACGACTTTCTGAATTAATTCCATTTTGGAAGCTTTGTTGCTGCAATGGACCTCTACTCTTTGTTGTGTTTTATTTCAATTTTGGAACAATATATATTTAAATGATATTATATTTTGGGAGAAATTAAATATGTAGATTCATAATGATTTTAATTAAATTGATTGATTTTGTTTAATAATTTTTAAATTATGATCTCATATTTTGAATGTGGATTTGTTATTAAATTTTTTGTTACCTAGTCAACTTTTTTTCCGTTTTTTTCAAAAGAAAAACCACATTATTTTTTATTTTTGTTTTTTTAATTAATAGTAGGGGTGGGACGGGGGCGGGGCGGGGAAAATCCGACCCCGACGGGGACAGGAATGGGTCTGGATTTTAAAACCCGACAGAAAATGGGGGCGGGGGCGGGGGCGGATTTTAAAGGCGGGGGGGACGGGGAATACAATATCCGCACCCGCCCCGCCCCGTTGCCATGTCTACCTAATCCCCATTGATAGACACTTTTTTTAACTGCTAAATATTTGTCTTGCACTCACTACACGAGTTTACTCTGGAGTTTCTGTTCTAAAAAAACATACACTATCTCTTAAATTGAGAGTGCAACTGATGCTTAGATTGTAAATTACAAATACAAAGAAAAAAGTCTCTTCAAATAACTCACGAACACGAAAATAATTTTTCCTTCTCATTGCAGTACTAGTTGCAGAATAGAGTTTGTTCTTATAAAATCCCTCTAGCTATCAGGTGTTTCTGTATGACTGTTAGGGTTTATGTATATTAACTTTTTCATATTTAGTGTTTTTTTTTTTTGCTGGTTATGCGTGTATATTTCATATATAGCCTTAACTTTAAAATGGAAGGAGAAGGTTTATGTGGACCTTCACATGCAAATTAATTTAACTCAATTTTTTTAACAGCTCATTTTTTAGGATAGCTATTTATTCTCATCAAAAGTTATATCTGCGACAGGAATTTTACTGCGTATTTGGTTTATGGTCAATGCGCATCTTTCTGAAAGACAATATATAGCGTATTTAGAAATTTGTTTAGAAATAAGATCACACGTGAAATGTGAAAATTATAATTATTAATTTTTGTAAATAAACGTTAAAAATCATATATGTAATATGAAATCTAACACACTAATTAATAGTGTATAGTTTATGTATTAGAAATCATGGAGAACACTTCAACTAAGCTGTCCTGTAAAGTTGATGTATTTGGTAAATATTCATCCAATTTTCACTGCAAATTCAAAGTCAAAATATCAATTCAATGATGATCAATCAATAAAAGCTGAAAAATGAAATTAAATATACACGGTTATTCAATGATGATCAATCAAGAGCATTGCATAAGAAGTTTCAAAATGAGACTGTTATCCAAGAAAATTGTCAACCCTAGTGAAGGTAGACTTATCATCATTGAGTGATACTTCATCTTGCAGTACTATTTTTGCTTGGCAATCCTCATTTTTTATAAATTAAAAATATATTAATGCATGGAGGACAAAATTAGAATCAATTAGTTATTAAAAGATTGATAAATTATATTAATTTTAGTTTTATTAATCTAAATCTTATTATATTTTTATTACTATTAACTGTTATAATTTTAAATGTTCTCTAAAAATTTAGAGTCATTTCAAATCTTATTAATCCGTAAAAAAAATTAAAATCTTTTAAATTTTTACAATATAAAATCACTAAAACTCAAACTATAAAATCTTAATCATAACATTTTTATATAGGCTTTTAAAATTCATAAAATAAAATTTATTCTACTTTTTTAAAATCTCAATTCAATGCACCCTTAAAATCATCAAGACGTTTTTAGCTGTTGTGTTATAAGTTTTTATTTTTATTTTTTTTTTGTTCTTTCAAATTTGTTCTCCTGTTTTTGTTCTCATAAAACTTTTGTATTTCATTTTGATCCATTTCCTTATTTAATTACATGAATAACAGGATTTAGAAAACACGTTTGATATTTTCTAAATAACAAGAATTAAAACAAAAATTTTCCAAGACATGCATTAAAAGTTTATAACTTTTTTAGAGACTAAAATAGTAATATAAGAAGATACAGTA
>PYAF01001787.1:847831-886188 GCA_007407185.1 Glycine tomentella
TTCTCCTGTTTTTGTTCTCATAAAACTTTTGTATTTCATTTTGATCCATTTCCTTATTTAATTACATGAATAACAGGATTTAGAAAACACGTTTGATATTTTCTAAATAACAAGAATTAAAACAAAAATTTTCCAAGACATGCATTAAAAGTTTATAACTTTTTTAGAGACTAAAATAGTAATATAAGAAGATACAGTAAAATGAAATAATTTTAAAGAAACTATACCCAACAATTTTTTAAAAAAAATCAAAACAAAAATAATTATTTAAGCTAAATTTTAAAAGATCATTGTAGCTCTTTTATTTTTTATTCCATCTTAATTGGTGTAGAGTATCAACTTTATTAATAATTAATTTTCATCTAAGAATTTGACTATTTTTAATAGAGTTGTCTTTTGAATTACTTTTTTTTCTCTTACAAGATTTTCCTGTTTTAGTCCATGATTTAAAAATTGTTTCAACACAAAATAAGAAATGGTATTTCCAATGCATAAATGGAATCCAAAATGATATTTAAGGTGATTAAGTTTGATATCACTCAAATCAATGACTTATTGATTTTTAACTCTTGTTTGAACTTTGGATTAATTAACGTCATGTTCAAATTAAAATCGCCTACAGATGAGGGTGCTGGGCTGCTAACACCAAACCAAAGGGATCTTGATCCTCTACAGTTTCAAATGAAACTTGTAGATCTAGCCATTAAAATTAATATAAAAATTATCGATAAAGATTAATTTATTAATTTTTGTTAGAAATTTCAATTAAAAATATTTGAATCTTTTTTCACTCTTCCTAAACCTATTACTAAATTAATCTTACATCTCCTTGATAGATGTTAACTTATCTGAATGGGTGAGATTCATGGAATTTCACTAAAAACTACATAGGATCAAAATTTTCATTCCGATTATTTTCTTGAGTGCTATATTTTAAAACTCTGGAGAAGAAAAGAATAAATATCCGAATAAGTCTGTCATATACATTCACTCATACTCTCTCTCTCATAGTGTGGGTAGAAATCCAATAAAGATGACATTTATGGAGCTATCACTGTTTTGACATTTATGTTCGCCTGGAGCTTTTGTACAGCCCTACTGTAACACAAGAACGTACAAGCTGCGTAGTTGGTCCTCGGCTACCATTACAATTCAAAACTACCTAAGAAACCCTACTGCTCTAAGCTACAATACTACTACTATTAACTATAAATTAAAGAGAGGTATATTATATCTTCCTCAAGCTTTGTGGCTGGTAGATGCTTAGCCATGTTTTACACTTTTACTAGACATGAAACCAATGTCCTCCTCCTCTTTCCTGCTTCTATTAAACTTCAGGACCACGTGTCCTGATTCTCCAAAAATAGTATGAAGCCAGCTTCTTAATTTGATGGGGGTTTTAGTTTTGTTATTTTCCTGGAACACTGCAACTCTTCAATTAATGTGCAAATCAAATGGAGTATTATGACTTTCAACATTACCATCTAATACTCCATAATTATTCACTTTTTTTGTTTACACAAGAGTATAAATTTTTATACGAGTATCTTTTACATGAGATAAGATAATCATGTTTAAATCAGATATAATTATAATGGCAGAAAAGTTTTCTAAAAACATTTAATGTAGTTATACGTTGAAGATTCAATTTCAAGACCGCTAATAGTGTGCTTGGTTTGGTGGTAAAAAATCATGATAAATACAAAATCATATTGAGTTGCTACAAAAATAATTATTTGTTACTTCTAAATATCATGGTGATAACTTCAACTCACCACGATCCAAACACACACTAATTAAATTATAAAAAAAATTATTTCAATTAATTCACACATGCACTCTGTACGGTACAGATAAGTGTATCATATATACCTAGACATAAATTTCATTTCAGGTTTTCAAAAAAATATATTACATTATCCTCATATGTGATATCATTATGTACTTACTATTCCCCTTTTTTGTCAAGTCTGCATCGACAATTTTAAAGTATATATATTGACAATAAGGACATATATATATATATATATATATATATATATATATATATAATTGGTTGTGTATTATACACAAATTACAGCGCATGTGTGTATGCACTTGAAATTAAATGTTTGAGGCACATTATGATTGCAATCAATGCTCTGAACAGATACATAATTCAAGAGACACATCTTGATGCGAACATTAAAGTCCACATAATCTAGGAGGCCGACATGATAATAGCGTACTGATTAAATATATGTTTCAGATTTTTTAAGGAGACAAGATGAGATTGCACATGCTGGGGGAGAGATCTATAAAGTATTACACAAGACATATTTACTTGGTTAAGCTGATAGGAATGTTGAACAAAGGACCACAACAGCATCAAGACATGCAGGGACCACGCCACCAGCAGGGAAAGAAAAAATTGCCAGCAAGTGCATGCACGGCAAGCTGGGATTATGGACAAATAGAGACAAGAAGCAAGTAGTTGTGGTGATTTCACGTGTACAGACTTCTCCAATATCAATTATCAAATCATGTGCTGTATAAAGTCCAAAAAAACAATGCTTGCTACGACTACAAATTGTGGAGAAATTTTGGAGTGTGCAGTTCCCAGTCCCACTCTACTGTGATGTCAACTTTCACTCATTCATTGCTTAAGTCAGTCTTCTTAACTTACTTCAAGTTTACTTATCTGTGGACACACCACCTTTTTCCTATCACAGATCTGAAGTTAACTTCTCATTTGGCACTCGAATACCCTCTAGTAATTTGACAAATATAACCCAATGACCCAACCCCATGCTATCAAAGGAAGAAAACTAGAATTACACAACTGGGTATCCTCATATCTCAAATGAGAAAATATAAGATTAATTTGATGGTTGGAAAGGAGGACTTAAGTATGAACAGAAAAGAAAGGGGGAGGGGGAAAAGAGATTGTATCGTGAGTTCGAATCTCCTCGTTAATATTTTTAATAAAACTAACATTTATTGATAAAAAAAAGTATTTATCATTGAAATATATAAAAGATTACTAACTACCAATTATGAGCATATTTTGATATATTGAAATAAACATCAACATCTTAATTTTCATATATTTTATACTTTAACGTGTCATAAATAGGTTTTCAAACACAAGAAAAATGAAGATTGCTCAATTTAAAAATATCTTCTAATTACTACCCATACAGAGTTTTTTTTTTTTTTCTCAAGGAACTTATTGAGGAGGCAACACTAGGAAAGAATGATGAATTGCAGAAAGTAAGACAGTGTATTGACGTTTAGCACGTTAAACACCAAAGCTTCCTCTGAGTGAAATTGCGTTCAACGAGCATTGGAATTTGATAACTGCTAAAGCCAATTTAATAACGGCTTAAGCCAAACACGCGCTAAATCAGCCTAATGCCCAGAAGGTTTCCCAATTCCTAGCCATGAACTTTAGTTTGTTATAAGGAAGTAACTTTTCACATGATACCACTGGCCACTTTTGTTTCTTAAGCTCCTTAGTTTCCGCCCTTTTCCCTAAGAAAAAAAAAATCAGAAACTAGAATCTACTTGACAAAAGATCAGAACCAATGTGGAATTTTGCTATTTGATAACGATTTATATCAAAATCTTAGTCAAATAAAAAATTTAATGCCAAGAACTGACATACAAATATGAGGCTTCTACACAGTGGATTGAAAAAAATTCCTACTCTTCCCCCTCTCTAAAAAACAAAAGGAAAACAATAACAAAGCAGAAACATTCAAGGGACAGAAGTACCATAGTTCATACTGTGTTACAAAATAGTTACTTTGAGAGCCAATAAATGATGAGAAACAACGTACAAGCAGCAATTACTGCTGACAGAATAAGAGTATCCCTCGAGCGCCGCCTTCTTATCGAACCTGCAAAAGCACGTATTTGGTCAACAAAGAGAGGTGAATCTGAAAATCAATGGAAATTAGAAAGATAAAACCTACAACATACCAAGCAGGCTACGAATCATGGGGAACTTGTCACCAAGAACCTTCACTTTTCCTTGAACATCAGTAAACAATGTTCTCTGAGAACCCAACACAGCTCTTGTTGCTTGAGCTTGACTAATCACGTCATCTATCTGGAAAAATGCAGGGAAAGTGAATCCAGACTCCTTAAAATCCAGGATAATAGAGTCATGTTTAACAAGAGCTGAAAAGAAAAGAGTTTCTACAAGACCCATCATTATGACATTATGTCAGCATTGAGTGGAGAAATCTTAAAAAGAAAACAGCCATTCACATATAAAGCAAATGGATTTTCAAGATTTCTTTTGTTTAAGAGAAAAGAAATCTTATTAGAAGATATTCTTCCTGAATATACAAATGCAGTACTGCAAACTTTGAGAATTTAAAATTATAAATGAAACAATATGCTTTAAGAATCAACTATATCAGACTAAACATCAATGCCACCATGTAGGAACCAATAACCGTGCACAGATGCATTAGTGTATGCCAGTGTGGCCAGCCAGTTCTGGATGGAACCTTAATAAGAATAATTTGAGATATGGAAAAGGATATGGTTATTGAAAAGAAAAAGAAATATACTTTGAGTACTACTGGGATACTGATTACTGAATATCTAAATCTCCGGTTAAAATTTACACATTCAGATATGCTTTAAACCTCAGATATGATTTAGAAGACACCATATAATATGTAGCCAGAATAAAATTGTACATAATAGACATAAGACCCCACATGACAAATCTTAGCTACAACTGGCTTTATGGCATTAGTTCAAAATTCGTGTAAACCCCAGAGCTGACTAATGAGTTAAGAGCCTGGTTTGTCCCCTCTGACGCAACTTTCAAGGGATCAATGCATATTTAGCAGTCACCACTGGCCAATGAAGAAATGTTCACCAATTGAGAATTTAAGTAGAGAATACAAATTTATCATATTTCATAGAATAAATACTTACATGAGATATATTTCCATGGATGGAAGCTCTCTCACGTAGTAACTGCATCCTTGGTGACATACTGCCTGATGTCTGCCAGAAGAAGGTAAGTCTAGTACAGCTATGAGAATATAGCTGTGTAATTTAATTCAAATCAAACTCATGATTCACCTTAAAGTCAGTAATATCATCCCTGACAGAACTCAAAAGCTCAGCATGTTCCCTCATTGAGTTTATGTTCCCCTTGATACGTCTAAATTCCTGAAGAGAATTAACAATTAAAGGTAAACATCTTAAAATCAACTTATTAGAGAAATAGAATTTTTTAATGTATCAATATCTAATCTAATTCATTGCATTAATATTCTAATTAATAGAAGCATTCTAGTTCCTATATAAGCTTTCTCAACTAAAAAATAGCATAACAGTGGTATGCCTTAAGTCACAAAATATCATGTTAAACTGATGACGTAAATAAATCATGGTACTATGGTGGGCCAGCATACATGCGATTATGATAGACACTGGACCAGGCAGAAAGAGAAGAAAGAATGAAAAGGGAATGAATCTTTATTGCTTTCTTGGAGACTAGCTCCAGCTTGTGTACAATCTTGAGTGAATTCGAGGTTCACTCAGCCTCCAATATACTCTCAGCCTCCAATATACTCTCAGCCTCTCCGCTTCCCTTCCCACACAGCCATCCCCTGTTATTTATAATATCTAACCCCTCCCCCAACTAACTAACAGCAACAACATATTAACAGAATATTACTAACAGCTACTGAATATTACTAATAGCAGTCCTACCTATTATTGACAGCAGTCCTAGATCCTATCAGATTACACTTGGAAGATATTGCTTTAAGCATGTAAAGATAGATCACCATCAGAAAACTGAAGTCAAATTTTCAGTAGAACACTGTTCAATTTCATAGCAGAAATAGTCTGTTTACTTTCTAATACATCTTTCGGCTTAAAAAGGATGAATAAAGGGTCTCAACTAGATCTTTGACAAATGGACTTGAACAATTTTTCCATTTCTTATTATAGGAGGATAAGGCCGTTAAAGTGGTTTAGACACGTACAAAGACCACAAGAGGCACTAGTGAGAAGAATAGATCAAATGGTTTTAGTCCAATTGAAAGGAAAAGGAGGACAAGGACATTGTAGGATGTAGTCATGAGGAATTTCATGGTAAGTAAAAGTATAAAACCTCTGAAACTTTGGTCTTTAATCGGGTCGAATGGCGTCATGTGATCCATGTAGCTAACCTCACCTAATAGTATAAGGCTTTGTTATTGTTACTATAGGAGAATGTATCTTATGATTTTATCCCATATTTAGTTCTTCTATTGCACACATTCATAAGAGCTCAAGCCAGATAGATATGTAGTTTACTTTTTTATCCTTAATCATCATCATTTGCTTAAAAACCTACAATAGGTACAACAGAATCATCACAGTCCAAAGAGATTCTTATTCTTCATTATAGTCACTAGTCAGTCAAACCATTTTAAAGAAATGAAATCAAAATATCAAATTCAATATATTAATTTCCACCTTCTCAATTCTCAGAAGAAAAAGACTTTAGTAGTTCTCTCCATTTTCAGTTGTTTCAATTTGCTGAGAATAGCATAAAGTATATATGCAGTGACAGGTTTTAAGAATCATCAGCTATCTGATTCAGCTGTTTACCCAAGGTTACAGGCTTGACATGACATAATATGTGATAACAAAGAATTGGTACTCAAGAGTCAGGACAATGAATATTCATAAGAAGCATCGTTATTGAGAAAAAATGTTCAATCAGTAATTCAATGGGTCACACACCCCCAACCAGTGAAGTGAGAACAGGAAATATTAGGGCTGTTTAAAAAACTTGAAATGAACCAAACTGGTACCAAACCGAACTGAACTGAACTAAAAAAACTGAACTATTTTGAATAAAAAACTGAACAGAACTGTTCTGTAGTTAGTTTATAAAAACTGAACTGCCCCGAACTGCTTAAATTGAACTGAACTGTAGCTTATGAGATAGAAAAATGTGGAAAATATGCTTCAAAATAAGATGTCTACTGAGAAAGATTATTGTGTCATTTGCAAGAGAAATAGGGCCATTGGCTTGGGAGGTGCAGTCCACGAAAGAATTGTGTGTGCGTTCTATTCTGCTAATTAGGAATTTCATCCCTGAATATTTTTGTAAAAAGATACCTGGTCTCTATCACTTCTTCCGTTATTCATTCAGATATATAGGATCTAAGTCACGTATCTTCTATGGGTTTTAAATATTGTCACTTGTATTGATGAATACTCATGATGTATTTGGGTCTTCCTAATGAAAGAACATCTGAAATATTCTGCATCTTCATTTCTTTTGTTAATGAAATCAAGACCCAATTTGGCAAAACAATTCACATCCTTAAAAGTGACAATGTGAAAGAATATTTTTCTTCTACATTTTCTTCTTGTCTATCATCTCACGGAATTCTCCATCAACCCACTTGTCCTCTTACTCCTAAGAAAAATGGCAAATAAACACCTTGTTGAAACATCCCAAACACTTCTAATACATACAAATGCACCTGTTCACCATTGAGATGATGCAGCCTTAACTACTTAATTTTTTATAAACCAAATGCCTTGTTCCTCTCTTGATAATAAAATCCCGCACTCCGTATTATTTCCTAGAGAACCATTATTTCATGTTGCTCCATATATTTTTGTTCCAGAATATAGAAAGGATACCAATGTTATTCTTGTCCACAATTATTACTATGTCTCTATAGATGTAACATTCTTTAAAGAAAAAATGCATTTCTGACCTTCCATAATTGATTGTAACACTTCTCATGAAGTATTTCCTGGTCCACCTCTTTTTCCTTTATAGGAACCAATCTCAACTACAGATACTACAGTAGATGTCTCAGCAATCCCTCACCCCAGCCACCTCAAAGGCCAACAATTACATACTAGTGTCGTCCATAGATACCAAATACCTCTTTTGTGGACACTAAAAGACCAGATGAATCATGTCTTGTTCCAACAACCACCCCTACTATGGACCTTTCTGAAGACGACCTTGATTTGCACAATACTAGGTACTCAATAATCTTAGAATCCTCCTCCTATTAGAATCCTCATCCTATTTACAATTTCTTAAGCTATCATCACCTCTCTCCATTCTTGCATGTCATCCATCTATTTCCATTGCTAAAAATAGTCTTGAGGCACTTGATCACCCAGGATAGCAAAAAGCAATGATTGATGAAATGTAGGCTCACGAACATAGTGGATGTTGATAGGTATAAACTGTTAAAGTTAGAACCGATGACCAAATTGATCATATCAAAGCACATCTAGTGGCCAAAGGTGATACCCTGGGTTTATTTTATTGACTATGGAGATACTCTTTCCCCAGTGGCAAAAATCACTTCTGTCTGATTATTTCTTGCCAAGATTTGGCTCTTCTAAAGTGAATAAGGGTACAAATGTACAATAAGCAATATCAGTCGACTAAAAAATCAATGGTTGATATTCCAACCCATCCATTATTTGTCATGCATGTGCACACAACATCAACAATTGAGATTATTTACTCTGTCTCCTAAAGTAATTTGTTCAATTAAGAGGAGTTGGATCCTTCTTGCCATGGTGCCATTGGTCATTATCATAATCCCCATTATTCAAAAAGTTTATTCTCATAAACATAGTCCCTAAAACTTTCTCGAGTATAGGAAATATTGCACCTAACTCTAATCTCAACGCTTAAAGTAGAGATTGCAAGGTAAATGAAATAAATTGTTCTATCTCAAAATATATACACCCTTTATCTCTCTAAAGAAAGTTGTATGAGTGGTTGCAAACCATTGGACACCCCTATTGACCCAAATCAAAAGCTCAAGGATGACAAGAAAGGTGACTGTGGACACTTCTACATGTCAAAGATTAGTAGGAGAACTGATTTACTTGTCACATACATTGCCTAATATTGAGGGCGAGCCTTAGCACGACAGTTAAGTAGTGCTTTGGTGACCGGTTGGTCATGGATTCAAATCCGGAAACAGTCTCTTTGCATATGCAAGGGTAAGGCTGCATGCAATGACCCTCCCCCATATATCTTCGCATCGTGAGGACACTCTAGGCACTGGGATACGTTAATACATTGCCTAGTAAGTTTAGTAAGTCAATCCACACATTCATCCTATCAAGAACACCTGACGGTAGTATATCGGATCTTGAGAAGAGAGGGCATAGGCAGATGTCTTTTCCTCAAAAAAAAAAAAAAAACACAGCATAGATCATCAAGGCCTACACAAATGCTGACTGGGTAGGGTCTATCACTGACAGAAGGTATAACAGGTTATTGCTCATTTGTATGGGGTAACTTGGTTATCAAAGCAAATAACACAGAAGGTGGTAGCAAGGAGCAGTTCTGAAACAGAATATAGAGCCATAGAAATCAACTTGGATATTGAGAGACACTTCATAACCTGAGAATGGACACTTCATAGATTATGGATCTATTTGTATGGTATTTATACTATGCAACAAGTGGTAAATATTAGCACCAAAGGATTCTTCTGACCAAAATTTGAACTTCTTGTGAGCATGTTGGGCACAATAGATATCTATACCAAGTTGAGGGGGGTTTTGAAGTTGGGTAAGAATTAATTATTAGGATTTTTAGGAAAAATTGTTAGTTAAGGGGGGAAAAAAACTAAAAACACTGATTCAATTTCTGTTAGGTAGGCTGTCTTTGATTTCTTGTTTTGCTCTGTTCTTATCCCTTGATTTGCTCATTTACATTCTCCTAATTCATAGCAGATTTGTTATCTCTCCTTAACCATTTCTACCCATAAATCCTACATGTATGGCCCAATAATTAATACAAGAATATACTTTTTTCCTCTCTAAACCTGCACTAACCATTGCAAGAAGATAGAAAAATGCACCAATTCTTAGAATCTAAGAGGTCAGCATGTCTAATCCAATGCAATGTCCATCCATCCACTAAACAAAGAATATGCAATGCTTGTCATGTATATAATCAACAACATGTACTTTGTAACATTTTATATTGCTAGAGATCCGTTCTTTTTGAACTGAGAGAAAGTTGAAAGATTAATCTACATTATGCAGAATAAAAACATACTGTAAAGTGTAAACACACCTGGGTAAACTCATGAAGAATGTCTCTGTGCCTAGCCAACTTCTGAGTTACAGAAGTAGCTGGCCCAGCAGATGCAGCACATCTACTCATTGAATCATTTATGTCCAACAGTTTCTCGAGTAAAGACTGGATTTCCATTTCCATGGACTTCCAAGACCTACTGGACCCAATAGGTGGTGAACCACTATCTACATAACCTGGGTAAAAAGACAGGTATATCCTCATAACTCATAACCATTGAGAACAGCCACCGCCAGACTAAATGCATTCAATTATAAAGTGCATCCATCAACACTGTTAATATGGAAACAGTGAAACACGACAATTTCTCCCTGGTTTCCAATTTTGAAACTTTAGCTTTCTGTCGATCATAAGCATTTTGAGGCAGTAAACGACTCCACCACAAGATGAAAAGCAAATATCATAATCAAGGTTTTAAATTATGTTTGTCATTGCAGGCAAACATGAACACTCAAAACCACATACAGCAGCACAATTGCAGTTGCAGATCGCAATTTGAAACCTTAATCATAATCACATTACTAGAAGAAAATTTTAACAGCAATTATTACAAGCCAATTACCAATGAATGAATAACTTTCGATTAAAAACATTTATCGTTTAGTTAACATTTTTTAACCTTCAATTTTTTTTAAAAAAAGGTTGTTAATCATTAACCGTCGTTAATTGACAATTAACTCATCAGATGTAGAATTTCACGTGCACGAGAAACATTTCCATTTCAACAGCGCAATGCCTACGTAAAAAACTAAATTACTCAAATACACTAATAACCACTTGCAATTTGCAAATCAGATAACTAAAAAGATTGACACAAAAAATTCTTCAATCCAGTTACATCTAGTGTTAGATTAGCTACTTTTTCTCAATTTTGATAATTCTAAATTTCTAATTAAGAGAACACAGAAACGCGATTAAGATTCTGGTACATGTGTTGGATTAGTTTAGTTTATGATTGCATTGAAGGATTGAGGTGTGAACGGAACGAACCTGAACCTGAACCAGAACTTGAACCTCCTTGGGTGAAGCGAGCGCCAAGTTTGGCATAGGAGGAGAGCTTGACGTCGAGATCGCCCTCGATCTTGCGCGCTTCCTTGCGCAGCTCCTCCCAACCCGATTCCTGCAACTCCAGATTCGTATCCCTCATTCGGATCTCTCTCGGTGCACCGGATTTCGGTTACAGCAAACGGTTCGGATATTCGGTTAAGTGTGTTGTGGTTGATTTCTAAGTCGCGAGTGGAACAAAACAGAAACAGAGAAGAGAAGATGGTGTAGAAGGACGAAGTAGAGAGCAATGGCGGGTGGATCGTGTGCGGGGAGTGCACCGTAGGAAGAGCTGCAACCCATTGTTGAACGATCATTATATGATTATTATTTGATTAATTTAAATTAAAATTTGAATTATATGTAGTTTACTCCAATATTAATGGGAATAATAAATAAATGTAAAAAATTATTTAGATTTAAGAAATAATAATGGAAGTTTGAGACAAAAAATATTAATATATAAAGAAAAATTAAAAATAATTATTTTGTGAAAGTTGACATTTAAAGAGAAAAATAAGTTTTAACGTGAAAGAAAAATTGAAAGAAATTACTAAGTATAAGAATATACAAAAGTGCTAATGATAAAAAAAATGTCAATTTAATTAAAATACTTGATTGCATTTTTACTCTCTTATTATTATAGTTTTGCAAGTTTAGTGTCTCTAATTTCTTTTTTTTTGTTTGTTTGGGTGAATAAAAGAAAAGTGGTATCTCTAATTTCTTTTTCCACAAATTGTAGCAAGGGTGTGAAAATATATTACAAAACAGAAACTTGTTCTTGTTATGTGTTGAGTTTTTTTATTTTAACTTGGGGGGGGGGGGCGGGGGTAAATAGCAATGAGGAGATTTTGATAGCAAAGTCCATCCAGCAATGAAATCCTAGGTCCAGAATCTATATTGGTCTTAGTAAGACCCAAGAGGCTTATATCACTGTATCAGTGTTGATTGATGAACATATATATTCACATTCAAGATTCAACTATTCTGGTGACCAAAAACACAAAACCCGTTCAACAACTTACTGTCATGCAGCCAACAGGGCGGACCTAAGTTGAAGTGACGATGAGTAAATCTACCCTCTCATTTTAATAAAATCATTAATATTTATTTAAAAATATTATATTTTGTATTTCTTAATTTTATATTTTGCATTTCCTAATTTTATATATTTGAACTTTCTTACCAGTTCACATGTGAGAGTAAGTAAATGTACCCTCTTATTTTAATAAAATACACATATTTATCTTAAAATTTTATATTTAATAACTTTTATCTCTATCTTTGAATCCAACTATCCCATATGATAATGATAACTAATAATTTTTTTAAATAATTTTTTTTAACTTAGAAGGATCAAAACATATCTCAAGATTAATACTTTCACCTAAAATTTTTAGTTAAAAAAAAATTATTGTTAAACAACTCAAAATCTATATAATCTTCCTTACACATTTTTAAATGTGTGATGCAATACTTTCATAATAGTTTGTTATGGAACATTTGTTCAAAGGTATAATAATTTTTTTTTTCAAAATCACATTTTTAATAGAAATTTTACTCTTGATAACATTTAAAAATATGTTTGGTTAAATTTTAATATTTCTAAAAAAATTACAAATCAAAATGATTAGAAAAAAAATAAAAATGAAAGTTAGAATTAGGTTAAAAAAATAACTTCTTGTGTTCTCGTGAGAATATAACTTATGCAACAGTTTACCATGAGAATTAAAATAAAGTAAAATATATTATTATTACTTTTTTTAGCATAAATAATACCTCGAAATACTTTTTAAAAAAAAACTTGTAATAAACATAAAAATAGTATACATGTACATTCTTAAGTTTATATTTTCATAGATAAATTTTTATACATCCAAACAAACACATTCTTAATTTTAAAATAAAAGGATAGCGGAACTTTAATACTAAAAATATTTTACTTAAAATCACAAGTTCAAGAATCATGTCAGATGTTCTTTCCAAAGGGAAATTCAAGAATCATGATAAAGGCACATAGTTTGGGCCATTTAAACATGTTACATGTAACAGTAACAGTGAGCAAGGGTTTAAGAATTGTAGTGGAGCGATAAAGACGGAGAAATGGGAGAGAGAAAGCACAGAAAGAGAGAATGGATATTGAATAACTGCTTGCTTTATTACTAGGCCCAAAGGCTATTTATACCAATAGTCTGATCCTATAACAAAGCTTTAAACGTTGTGCAAGTAGCGATAACATAAAGAAATACTTCTAGTAATTATATTATCTATTCTAGCCCATAATAAAATCTCTGAAATGGCCTGGTACCCTTTTCTCCCTTTTAATAGCAACTGTTGGGCTAGATTCTGCAATTTGGGCCGTAACATCACCCACCGCTCCAAGTATGGACATGTCCTCAAGTCCAATTGGTTCAATAGTGCTAGAGTCAACCACAGGAATAGGCTGGAAGGCATTTGCACGCGTGGAATTAAGCTTGTCATAGAGTGCCGCATGTTACTGGACTGAAGGAGTGGGTAATAGCTGTACCCCATCTGGAACACTTGAGTTGCCAGATACGCAACTTGTGTCCACAAAAATACCACTATCATCTTGCTCGGTTATGTTTTGCCGACTGTCCTTTCCCTTTGCACCTGTCATTATTACCACCTTTTTAGGGCCTGAAACTGCCTTCTCCACCCTGCTATCGTCGTTATGTTGGTTAGTGGTCGATGAATCCGATGCAGTAGTCAAAGCTCCATTTTTACTAGGTCGTTTCCTTGGTGGTGGGAAATCACCCTCAAAGAAGTCCTCAGCCAATTGAGCAGGGTATGTGAGACCCGAGATACCAGCAGAAAAGATTACATCTTTGTCTTCCTGTGTAGAATCCTCGGCTGCTAAATCAGTCCATTGAACCAACACCTGCACAATCAAAGTTTCGCGCCTCCAAATCTGGCGAGATCCGACGATGGCACAAGGTGTATGAACCAGAGGTTTGTCAATAGTGGGAGATGGTAAAGGATGGATCTGGAAGGTGGCACTAGGTCGAAATGGCCGCAACTGCGAGACATGGAAGACAGGGTGGATGTGCGCCGTCGTTGGGAGCTTCAAACGATAGGCTACTGTGCCAATACGAGTCTCAACTTCAAAGGGTCCATAATAACGCAAAGCCAGCTTTTGGGAAGAACGACAGTGAATCAAAATCTGACGATACGGTTGAAGGCGCACGAGAACCAACTCCTAGAGGTAAATGTCCAATTTTTCTCTTTTTATCAGCTTGAGCTTTCATCCGTTGTTGTGCCTTGAACAAATTTTCTTTCAACAGACTAACAAGAGTCATTTTTTCTGAGAGTGTGGAATCGACGACTTCGTTGGACGATGATCCCAAACAATAAGCCAAGAGATTCAGAGGTATTTTGCCGAACATGGCTTGATAAGGAGTAACCCTTGTGGTGGTGAGGAAAGAAGTATTGTAATGGTACTCAGCAAGACTAAAAAATTTGGCCCAAGATGAAGGTTGTGCATTAGCGAAGGCTCTCAGGTAATTCTCCAAACAACAGTTCACTCTTTCTGTTTGGCCATCCGTTTGTGGATGGTAACTAGAGCTAAAATTTAATTTTGTACCTTGCAGTTTAAACAATGTTCTCCAAAATTCACTCAAAAAATTGGGTCACAATCCGAGACGATAGACTCTGAAATCCCATGAAGCTTCCCAACAAAGTCCCAGAAAAGCTGAGCGACTTTAGGAGCTGAGTAGTGAGACGACAAAGGAACAAAGTGAGCGGCCTTTGAAAGACAATCCACAACCACAAGTACTGCTGAGAATCCAGATGATAGAGGTAAACGAGTGATGAAATCCATGCTTAAGTGAGGCCAGATAGTCTCCGGGATTTGGAGGGGTTGCAATAAACCCAAAGGAGAATGATTTGTGGGTTTCAGTTTTTGCATTGTTCGCATTTCTGTATATAAGCCCTGACATCTTTGCATAATCCTTTCCAGGTAAAGTTCCTGCTAATGCGATGACAAGTAGCCTGGATACTGGAATGACCTCCCTGGACAGAGGCATGAGAATCATGTAGAATGTGAGCTATGAGAGAAGAGTCTGATGGAATGAAAATGCGACCCCGATGAAAAAGGATACCATTATGAAGACGCTAATCAGGTAAAGTCGAAGGTTGTGTGTGTAAATCCTGAATGATCAGAGTAGCATTGGGGTCTGTAGTGTATTTAGTCTATAAGAAACTAGTACAATTCAATATTGGGCCAGAAATGGCCAAAAACTGGGATGATGGGGTTATAGGGTCCCCATCAAGCAGTCTAGAAAGATTGTTCGGCTATAATGTTGGACTTACCTGTCTTATAGGTTATAGTATAATTGAACCCCAGCATTTTACATAAAAATTGTTGTTGTTCTGGTGTTTGGATAACCTCTGTCATTAAATTATGCAAGCTTTTATGATCAGTCCTTGTGTGCCCAGTAGGTACTGGCGCCACTTACTAATGGCAGAGGTGATTGCGAACATTTCATGCACATAGACTGATTGTCATTGCATCGCAGGTGAGAGCTTGCGACTAAAGAAAGCTAAGGGTTGCTCATTCTCAAGTAACACTGCGCCAATACCCACCCCTGAGGCATCTGTCTCAATAACAAAGGGCTCTGTAAAATTAGGAAGAGCCAGAATCGGAGCTTGAACCAATAGTTGTTTAAGAGAAACAAAGGTTGTTGCAGCCTTCGGGTTCCAGGAAAACCCGTCTTGCTGAGAAGATCAGACAATGGGGCAGCAATGGAAGCATACTTAGAAATAAATTTCCGATAGTACCCGGAAAGTCCCAAGAAAGCGTGCACCTGCGTTGCATTAGAAGGTGTGGGCCATTCCAGTATAGCCTGTAGTTTATCTGGATCAGGAGAAACACCACTGCAGCTGATAATATGGCCTAAATAAGGAACCTTTGATCGAGCAAATGAACATTTTTCACGCTTCGCAAATAAGGAATGAGTTTGCATAGTCTGTAACACAGTAGCCAAATGTTGTAAATGTTGCGCATAGGAAGTGTTGTAAATGAGAATGTCATAAAAAAAAATCACAACGAATCTGCGAAGGAATTTCGAAAAAATGGAATTCATGGTTGCCTGGAATGTGGATGGCGCATTGGAGAGACCAAAAGGCATCACTACAGATTCAAAATGCCCATGGTGAGTCCTGAAAGCAGTCTTGTGGATATCGTCCAAATGCATTCGAATCTGATGATAACCGGACCATAGATCCAGTTTGGAAAAAATTGTCGCCCCATGAAGTTCATCTAATAATTCATCAATGGTCGGAATCAGAAACTTGTCTTGTACCGTGATAGCATTAAGGGCACGGTAGTCAACACAAAATCTCCACGTGCCATCATTCTTCTTTACCAACAGTACTGGGGAACTAAAAGAAGAGTGATTGGTTCAAATGACCCCACTGCTCAGCATATCCGAAACTAGTCGCTCAATCTCATTTTTTTGATAATGAGGATAGCGGTAGGCTCTGACCTGCACTGGTTTGGAATTGGGTAACAAGTGTATATGATGATTATAAGCTCTGTCTAGCGGTAAAGTTGTTGGTTCCTGGAATACATCAGTGAAATCCAGTAATAATTGTTCCAAGTCTGGAGTACGTGGCCCAGTAGGAGTGACATCTTGTACTGGATCAGGGGTAATTGACAAACACATCAAACAAGAGGAAACTGAATCCTGGGACAAGAGCTTGTGTAATTGGGATGAACTGATATGAGTAGGAGTAGCAGATGCATCAGCCTTTAACAAAACTAGAGAATTATGATGGACAAAGGACATAGTTAATGCAGAGTAATCAATCATAATAGGGCCCAAGGTAGACAACCACTGGACTCCCAAAACCAAGTTAGCACCCTTCAACTCAATAACGAACAAATCAATAGTGAACCAATGCGATTGAATGTCCACTGTGGTAGCCGGACAAGAGGCTGAACAAACAAGTGCATCACTATTCCCAACGTGAACCTTAAAAGGTTTAATAGCATCCAGTGTCAAATGGAGATAAGAAGCCATGCGTGGAGTTATAAAATTGTGAGTACTCCCACCATCAACTAATATTTGGACTGACTGACCAGCAATTTTACCACACAAACGAAATGAATTAGCAGCATGGTGACCAAAAAGTGCATTAAAACTGATCTCATGGGCAATATCTGGTAGAAGTGACTCAGAAACCGCAATAATTGGATCGAATTAACGTTCAACTCATTCTCAGGGGGATCATCATCAGTTCCTACCAAATAAAGCAAGGCTGCACGACCCTTACAACGATGACCCGGAACAAAACGCTCATCACAATTATAGCAAAGGTTTTTGTCTCTGTATGCTCGCATTTCAGCTGAAGTGAGCCACTTAATGGGAATAAATGGCAGTGGCAAGGGTGGCTTAGGAGCTGGTGATGGAGGCATAGTAGATACTGGTGGAGCTGAAATGGGTGTAGTGGACGAAAAAGAACGAGTGCCCCACGATTTTGGATTCCACGTATCTGTTAATTGTTCTTCATAAATCTTTGCATAGGCAAATGCAGCAGTAACATCTGTTGGCCTATAGACCAGTACAACACGCCTGATATGCGGTTTCAAACCTGAAATAAAGAGACTCTTGCGCATAGTGGGGGTCAATTCAGGGAGACGACGAGCAAGCAATTCGAAAGAGGACTGAAAATCAACTACTGAACCATTCTGTTGCAGTTTGGCCAAAGACCCCAATGGGTCCTCAAATTCTGAAGGACCAAATCGTTGCTGCAAAGCTAAGGTGAATGAATGCCAATCTGGAAATTGGCCATTACCATACAAGGATTCAAACCAACAAGAAGTAGGCATATCCAAATTAAAGGAAATCAAATCAAGACGATCTTGATCAAGTACCTGGTGGTAACGAAAGAAACGTTCAAGTGCAAAAAGCCAAGGGCCCGGATCACCAGAACCACATCTGGGAAAATCCATCTTCATTGAGCGGGAAGGTTGTGCAGGACGATGAGGACCAGCACCCAAAATACTCGGTGGTGGTAAACTCATATTAGAAATCTGTGTTTGCAGAGTTTGGAGTAGAACAAACACATCCTGGATCTGACGATTGACCCCTTCAAATCGTTGTGTATGTTCCTCAAAACGTTGGTTTTGTGCTAACTCAAAGGATTCTAGACAGAGATCCACAGTTCTCTCCAATGTAGCAAATTGTTGTTCATGAGTGTGGACCAAGGGTTGGCAAAATGGGTCTGGCTCGTCGGGCCAGCCCGCTTAGCCCGCAAAAAAACGCGAGCTGGGTTGATAATATCAGCATGCAAATCAAAAGCGGGGCGGGCCAACCCGGCCGCAAAATTGCGAGCTAAACGCGGGGCAGGGCGAACCAGTCCGTTGGACCAATATTATTTAAAATATTAAATATTAAAATTAAATAGATATATTTAACATATTTTGAAATAGGTATATTCTTTTAATTTATACTCTTTTGCACTCTCATAATTAACTTTTAAGTTTTAATATTAAAATATTTATGATAATGATACTTTCAAATAGTCTTTCATTACTAACATATTACACTTTGGACAGTTTACATCTGTAAATTCCATTTGCAAATGGTGTAATTTTGTGAATTATCATATGATATCATTTATTTAACATTAATTTTAAATTATTTACTTTTATTTAACTTTGTGTTTTTTTTAAATTATCATATTTGTATTTTTTTAATAATTTTTTTGTATTTCTTTTTAAAATTAACTTTTTTATTTTTTATTTTATTTTTTAGACGGACTGGCCCACTAGCCCGCTGGCCCGCATTAAAGCGGGACGGACTAACATTTTCAGCCCACTTTGCAAAAGTGGGCCGGGCCAGCCCGCCCTGTTTTTTTGCAAGTTAGCCAGTTTGCCATCCCTATGTGGACCTGATTAATAAGGTCACATAGGCGTGTATGTTCAGCCATAACTCAATGAAAGCACCAATGTAACAGGATCAGTGAACAAAGATTTAAGAATTGTAGTCGAGCGATAAAGAAGGAGAAATGGGAGAGAGAAAGCACAGAAAGAGAGAATAGATATTGAATAAGTGCTTGCTTTATTACTAGGCCCAAAAGGCTATTTATAACAAAGCTTTAAACGTTGTACAAGTAGCGATAACATAAAGAAATATTTCTAGTAATTATATTATCTATTCTAGCCCATAATAAAATCTCTGAAATGGCCTGGTACCGTCTTCTCCCTTTTAATAGCAAATGTTGGGCTAGATTCTGCAATTTGGGCCGTGACATTACATGTGAAGTGAAGGGATTCAACTCCTAATCATAACTGAAAGAGTGATACCCATCACCAGCCTTAAGAAATGTGAGTTGTTAATATATATATATATATATATATATATATATATTTACGATTTTGTTTTCCTAAAAATAAGGTATTTTTATAA
Organism: Glycine tomentella; assembly: GCA_007407185.1. Taxonomy (NCBI): domain Eukaryota; kingdom Viridiplantae; phylum Streptophyta; class Magnoliopsida; order Fabales; family Fabaceae; genus Glycine; species Glycine tomentella. The sequence goes on from PYAF01001787.1 coordinate 867,416, forward strand.
TTGAAAAAATTCATAAAATTAAAAGATAATTCTTCTCCCCGCAAATATTATTCTATTAATTTAGATGATTAGGAATTGAACCCCTTCACATGTAACATGTTTAAATGGCTCAAACTATTAATCACTTGTATCACGTCTTATATTGTGAGTATACTCTTAGTTACTTATATCACCATAAATAATAGCTTTGTTCAATATATATACTTAAAATATCTTTAAATAAAAAGATCATAATTCACGTCGTAGAGCATTTATGTATCATATTTTAGAAAAATGGAACATTATATTGGAGCATTTATATATTTGGAGCTGAATTTGTCACATGTGTTATACAATATTCCTGCTTTGAGGCCGTGATTATCCATATAAATAAATAAATAAACCACGAGTTCCTACATGAGCTAACTATCCCTAAACATGGAAGATCTGTCTGGTTTGACTTTTTTTAATTAACTTATCTAGCTTTAACATTTCAATTTAATACCATTAAAGAAAACATCCCAATTTAATATAAAATATCATAATCTTAATTTACTAAAATTAAGGAATAAATGTATTTTTTTCAATCTAGAATATATATTTTCAATTAAAAACTAAAAAGTAGTTTTCCAAGATAACGAAATCTATGTAAACATTAATATATCTCATAGATATCTTTAATATGAATTGAGATCCACATACTTAGATGGAGACTAACATTTGAAGAAATGTCATGGATCTATTCTGCTAATAAAATTAACATTTTAATAAACTAATAATATTTATGAAAAAAATACTTCGAACAATAATTTTTTCTTTCAATCATCATAAAGAGTAAATGTATTGTCATATTTTTTTTTTCTTCTTTAGTACAATGATGATAAGGAAAAAATACGTACTTAAATTCTCATACATGCTATTTAATTCTCCACTATTAGGTCGACTTAGCAGTATTTGATAATGTTTTGTTATGTATACTTATATATTTTCCAAACAAATTTTCTAATAATTTACTATTATACCCTCCCTAATAATGCTAATTTATCAGTCTCAGATATCGATCAATTGGTCTTTAATTTCCGTTACTTTGCTGTCATGGAACTTGTTACTTATCTGAAACTTTTGTCAACCTCCACATAAGGCCAATTACATGATGTTGAGTACTCACCATGGAGTGTACATCTCCGTACACAAAGGGATAGCAATTAGCAACACGACATTAACTAAATAACTAAAATATGACATCATTCAAACTTTTTATAAGCGTGATATTATTTAATTAGTTGTCTTATTTAACGCAAATCTATACAATTTAATTAAATTTTAATAAACTATTTCAAATAGTTCTTACCCCTTTTTCTTCTTACAATAATATAGTAGTTCTTGCTTCCTTAATAAATAACTTTTTGAGTTACGTACAATCGTTAGAAACTTAATCAGAGTACAAGAGTGTATTTAACTGTGTTATTGCCAAACAAATTCTTATAATACTAATTGGGTTTTTATTTTATAATATAAAGAGTTTTTGAGTATTAGTAGGTATTAACGAGTAAAGACGCATTCGAAAAAAGTTTTGAAATATAAAATTCTATTAAAGCTTTTAAATTATAAAAAAAAATTTAAAAGTTTAATAAAATTACAGAGAATAACAGGTATTTAACGTATTACTTGCACATACTTCTTTAAATAAATGTGTGATTTGTCCTGGCAAAAAAATGTGTGAGTTGCACCTTATATAAGTATTTTATTCCATATATGGCTATATGATACTCAAATTTTGACCAACCCTTCTAACATATTTCATATATATTCAGCCGCCCAATGTTAAATTAGAAAGTTATAATTTTAATTTGAATGGATTAATTATTTGCGTTATGAAAAATATTGTAAAACATAGCATCCAGCTTGTCAATTCCTACTATTAATACTCATCAACTAATACCCATTAAGGATATCAAAAATGGAAAAATCAAGTTCAATAAGCTAGTTCAATAAAATTATGATAAGTTAGTTAGGTACTATGTATGAACATAATTAAAAAAAACGAAAAATACTAGTCAAGAACTAATAAAAATAGTCAACATTGGTAATAAAAAATTGATTTACATCAGTCTTTTAAAATTGAGATTTTTAATTATTCTCAAAAATATTCTTTTAGACAAATTAATAAAGTAATCCTGACGCAGAGTTAGGTGCGACGTCTGTCCCAAAGGTGATTTTTTTTCTGGCTTTAGGCTAATCAGTTAAATATAATCGTAAATAATTGACACCCACCGTGAGGTCATAGGGAAATTGTATATTATTTTGACCACATAAATTTAAATTTTCACAAAACAATGAGGGAACAAAATCACCTAATTGGAATTAATAAAAATATATTGTTGAATCTCTTCAACAAGAAAATTAAATTATGAGAGAATAATGACAAATGTCACTCTAAAGTCTAAAGTCTAAAGCGATAGCAAGAGAATTCTAGATTTTTTTTTCACACGCTAATAACCACGTTCATTGAAATTATGTACACCAAAAAAAATAGCAAACAAAACACCTTTGATTTTTATTTTAATTATTTTGCATTGTAGGTGTAAAAGATTTACTCTCCCAAGTCCCAACCAATCAAAAATTATTGTATATAAATTTCAATATAATTATTACAAAAGTATACTAACTTACCATATATTGCAAATTATACTATTTACTCTCTTTTTTGCGTTCTGTTATGATTACCACTTTTCCAAAAGGGTTTAGGCACTCTAGATCTGGATAAAAAAATTGTTTAGGCAATAAAGCAATTGATCGACAAGTATCTAGTGATATTTACGGTTCACATATTCTCATTCTCTTATAACTCATTTTCACCTTATTTTTCATAATCCTTTCTATCTTTTTTCATAATGTCACATATTATATTTATCATTTTCTCTCTATTTTTTTCTCTCCATCTGTCCCCAATCCACCTGGTTGACATATCCAATTATATCTAGAGCTTTCAAGAGCACACTCAATAAATCTATTGGTTTTACTATGCTAATTAACAGTCGGGCTTCAATCTAGAACCATAAATAATTTCTCAAAATTTGTACAAAAGTTTCTCCTCAATTTTCTACCAAAAAATTATTAACGTCCAGCCCAATTTGGGGTGAAAGAAAAAGAGAGACAGAGAAAAGAAATAAAAGGTAGAGAAAAATTATAAATCTGATATGATAAAAATATAGTAATTAAAGACATAGAAAAAGAGTGAAAGTAAGTGGTAAGAGAATGAAATATATAATAATCAAGACTTTTTTTCTTCCAACAAAACCAATAAGAAAACATTGGCAAGTGTACTTAATTTTAAGATAGGAGAAAATAATTTTTAATGAGATCAACTTTTTAAATATTCTTTATTTAATTGAAACTTTATTTTCAATTACTCGTTTTTAGGCAAAAAAATTAAATAGTTTTTTTTAAAAAATCATGAATTTATTGTAATTTAAAAATACTTACGCATCTATAGCAACAAGTCACGCCCCCAAAAGGATGCAACAGGTCATGCCCCCATCAGGCAAAATTGGGGCTGAGTCACGCCTCTCCCAGGCGTGACTAATTCTATTGCTAATTTCGTCGATATTTTGGTTGCTATTTTTTATTTAATGGTATTTTTATTTTTTAATTATTTTTCTTAATTTCAATATATGTCATAACGCTCGAAACTAAGAAAAGTAATTAAAAAATAAAAAAATATCGTTAAATTAACTAATTGAATAAAATAGTTGAGACACTTAGAAACATTTTTTGAATGTTCAAAGATTAAATCCCAATTTTGAGACATTTAGAAGCATTTTTTGGAGAAAAAAAAATAGTTGACCAAATTTCCTTCAGGCCTTCCCTTCTCAATTTGGAGCGTTTTGACACAAATTACGCCTCAATTGGAGATTCCTATCAAAAGTTATGACCGTTCAAAGTTTATATACACACTGTTTCACGTATGCGTGACATGTGTCGCCATGGAGTGAAACACGCCCAATTTGGTCATGTTTAAACACGTCCAATTTAAAAGTGTTTGACTGTGCGTGACAAGTGGCACAACAGGTGAAATACGCCCAATTTGGGCGTGTTTGAACATGTCCAATTAGGCGTGTTTGATTGCCCCATTTTCGTAAATAAATTTCAAACAGCCCCAAATTTGTAAATATTTTTTAAAAAGGTATTATTTAGGTGTTTTTGCCCATGAACACCACCATGTAACGAAGCTCCTCATAGTAATTAGTACGGTTTTTTCCCCAATGGGAGCATTTTTTTCTTTATTTACCAAATGGGGACAGCGTAGTCAACAAAAAAATTATCATGTGGCACAAATCCTTTTTTTTTTTTAAAAGAAATATTGGTCGCTAAAATTTAATCGCTAATTTCTATCTCTATTTTTATCGCTAAAAGTGTTAGGGACTGGAATTAGTGACGAAATTAGAGACCGAATTAGTCACACCTGAGGGAGGTGCGACTTAGCCCCAGTTGCGCCTAGTGGGGACGTGACCTGTTGCGTCCTGCTGAGGCACGACTCATTGCTATAGATGCGTAAATACTTTTAAAACTACTATAAATTCGTAATTTTTTAAACAAAAAACAATGTTTCAATTTTTTTTGCCCTCGTTTTTATTTTGGATATTAAGTTCCAATGAAAGGTAGTTTAAAAAAAACTTATTTTCCAAGTGAAATTAATAAAATTAAATGATATTAATTAATTTTCTTAATAAATATGAAGTTAGCTTTTTTTTCCTTCTCATAATGGATATCATAAGGAGTAGTTATTAAACCACTTTGGTCAACCCTCAAAACAAGTTATATATAGAATCATTACTTGTGTGCTATTAATTAAACTTTAATGTTAATTGATAAATGCTAACAACATATTGATTGAAATTTATTGAAAATCACAAAATTTAATCTCTCATTTCTTATTTAACGAATCTCACTCATGCATGATTTTGTAATTACCAATAATTTTAGTCAATAATAGTGTGTTAAAGAGTGTGTTTTCAATAGATTTTTTATTTTTAACCAATAATGAAAATTTGTAATTTTAAATAAATTTTATGAGGACTAAAATCAAACTTTTGAATTTTATGAAGACTAAAATCAAACTTTAAATTTTATAGGAGTTAAAACCATACTTTAATTTTATAGGAACGTCCAAAGTCAAACTTTAAAATTTCTTTAGGAACATAAAAAATAACATTTGCCACATGGCATCCATGTGATGCCACATCACTCAAATTTGCCACGTGTATAATGCTTACATAAAATTTCATTAAACACATCAATACTAAGTTGGTAGATGTATTGATATGGCCTTAAGTATCTTACACTCAACCTTGACCATCTTGCGCTCAACCATTTTAGTGAAGAGTGACGCTCAACCAGTTCAGCTTGGAAAACCACTCGACCCATTTGGCATAGAGAAAATTTCAACTAGTTTGGCATGGAGAACCTCTTAGCCAGTTTAGCGTAGAATGAAGTTTGAACAATTCAACGAGGAAAACCTCTCAACAAGTTTGGTGTAAAGTATAATTAGGCTAGGAAAACCTTTCAGCCATCTCCACCAACAGGGATGGCCTAACACCTTTTGACCATTTCCACCAATAAGGATGGCTTAACACCTTTCGACCACCTCCCACTGGCCAAGGATGGCCTAACACTTTTTGACCACCTCCCATGAGCTAAAGATGACCTAACACCTTTCAGTCATCTCCCACCAACAAAGATGGCTTGACATCTCTCAGACACCTCCAACCAATCAAGTAGACCTCATTCCAACTTATGTATCGGAGAAATTTGTATACCCATTGAATTAGTGCCAAGCATTCATAGCTTCAATTATTAAGCCTTTTCAACCTTAATGGACTTATGGCTTGGGATTATATGTACTAGATGGTCAAACAGTTGACCTTAATGGACTTAAGCTTGGGGTTATGTGTATTGGATTGTCGAACAAGCCTTCAACTGACCTAAATGGACAAGGCTTGGGGTTATGTCTACTAGATGGTCGAACAGACCTTCAGCCGACTACCTCTCTATCTCCTCAAACAAATTCTTTTTGAAGAAACTATGTCAAGGTTGAAAGGTAATAGTCAAACATGATTACTTAACAAAATAAACCATTGATATTTTGGTGGGGTAGATTCACAAGGAACTTCCATCAACCAATGAGAAATTTGTTAACCTTCTTCATCTTCACAAATACTCAAGGATTGGGGGGACATGTGTACTGATATGGACAAGGACTCCTTGTCAAACCCTAAATTCTCCTAGGCCAAGAATGTTTATTGGTCATCCTAACATATCTCAACTCTAACATAGTTTCTTCTAACATGTTGCTAAGATGAAAACCATCTTGTAAGACAAGACTTGTAATCCTGTTCGTCCTCTTAAGGACTTAGGGCTTGGGAGCATGTGTATGGATATGGCCAAGAACTAGGGATGGCAAAACGGGCTTGGCCCTACGGGCCAGCCCGTTTGGCCCACAAAAAAAGTGGGTTGGGCTAAGATTTTGAACCCACAATGACTAAACGGGCCGGGCCAACCCGACCCACAAAAATGCGGGCCAAAATTGGGTCTGGGCCTAGCCAGCCCACCGGACCAGAAACTAAGATAAGATAAAGAGAGAATGAATGAGAACGAGAGGCTGAGAGAGTGAGAGTCTGAGAATGCAGGCAGAGAAAGAGAGTGAAAACTGAGAGGGAGAGACGCAGAGGCGTCCACATGGCGCCACACTCCTACACCTGTCCAGCGCTCCCTCTGTCCGGCCCTACGCTCCCCCAGTTCGCTCCGTACTGTTCCGCTCTGGTCCGTGCTTCTCCGCGCAGCTCCGCTCTGGTCCGTGCTACTCCACTCTGGTCCGCGCCGCTCCCGTCAAGCCGTCGTTGTAAGTCCACTTCCTCATATATTTGTTCAATTTATCTAGTCTTTGTACATGCTAGGGGTAGATGAAATTAAAAAAATGCTTCCGTGTTAATCTCATGATTAGAGTTTTCTTTTTATCAAAATTTGATTTAAACCCATAAATACACTTTTCAGGTTGCTGCAAAAAGCTGATGTTGAAAAATGTCATAGACTATATCATAGATGTTTGTAAAAGAGCTGAAATTAATTAGAATTATGGTGTTATTCTTATCCCCGAAGGTCTAATTGATTTCATACCTGAGGTATCTATCACTTTGCAGTTTTCACAATTATTTTTTACTGTGTTTTCCGCTCTGCACTTGGGATTATGTTTTAGTGTTGTTCATTTACAACTAGTATGAATATACTTTTGATGATACTCATTTGTACTTGGTATTGTGCTATATGCAAGTCCAACACCTTATTGCAGAACTAAATGAAATTCTTGCCCATGATATGGTGGATGAGGCTAGGTTATGGAAGAAGAAACTCACTGATCAATCGTTGAAGCTTTTTGACTTTTTACCTCAAGCAATTCAAGAATTAGATACTTGAAAGAGATCCACATGGAAATGTTTAGATGCCTAATGTTTTTATTTTACAGTACCTACATTTGTTTTTATTTTTGCAATTCAAATTCAAATCTGATTCATTGTTGGTATAGAGAATTTTATCCTATTACTTCTAAAAGCTAGATATGCTGTTTTAATTCATGCTTGCACCTGTCTTGATTCCCGACTTCTTGTTGTTGTCTTTGCATGTATTGTTAATAAGATTATCACTTGGAATTTGGCCTAGCTTTGGAGGCATTTAAGAAGAGTTGAGATTAATTTGGTTTATTCCCACACAGGACACAGTCATTGTGAAGATTTTTACAGTCAGCAAATTATAAATTAATTTTTTTATTTTATTTTTTATTTTTTTAGGTAGGTTGGTCCGCTGGTCCACCAACCCACTTTAAAGTGAGGCGGGCTAGCATTTTCAGCCCACTTTACAAAAGTGGACCAGTCCAGCCCGACCGGTGCTTTTGATGGGCTAGGGCCAGCCCCGCCCATTTTTGGTGGGCTGATCCACTTTGACAACCCTTCCAAGAACCCCTTGGCCATACCTAGGAAGGTCCTTAAACCAATATATAGTAGAAAACATATGTCAATTATCACCATAATACATCTTGGTGTCGTGAATATCAAAAAATTTAGTCTATCTCTTATCTCAATCCTATCTTAACTCTACTAGGTAATCGTGGATTATATCCCCTTAATCAAGAGATAAGACCCATGTACCTTAAGATTTATAAATATGTATACATAAATGGTCAGATTCTCAAAGTAACACATTACTATATTCATTTTCTTACCCTCGTATGTTAGTAATATATCATTATAACTTGAGTGTCAAAGTATTTTTGTAAACATCCTGTACTCTTTATTTTTCTTTCATTTTTAGGTTCGATCAAGTGATCTTCCTCATGTGAAGTTTCCCGCGCCGCCAACATATTTGTAAAGTGTTGATTTGTATTCCTTTCATTCTGGCCTTAGAAATTATATTCTCCATAATTGACAAGATACTAGTCCCTCAAGAAAAACGAGGCCTATCATATTTTTGCACAACATCGTAAGCGTCACGGGGTCTTGTAACTAACGTACACGTAGCATCTGGGCCCCAGCGCACGGAGCATGTGGGTCTCAGGTAAACGGCCGTAGTACGGAACCGTACTTCCAACGATGATGACAACGTTCGTCACTCGATTCTTCCTCAGTTTGTGGCTGCTTGTGCATCTTGTTAACTACTTAATTTGCTATTATGGTTGTGTTATGTGAAAGTTGAAATTTAAAACTGACCCAATCAAAGTCAGATGCGACTTTTCGCAATGGGAAAGGGAAAAGAGAACATGCATGAGCCAAAATTTCTAGTGGGTTAGTCGGCATAATTTGAATTCATAAGCAATGTAAGAATATGAAAAAGTAAGCATATACACATTCGTATATGATAATATTTCATTGGTTGAAGATTTCGTTTCCCTGTATTATTATCTAGGTTTTCGATAATGACTCGTGTGTTTAATATGGTACAGGAATATTACTATATTAGAAACGGTTTGAATGAATGTGATTTGAACTATTCTTTATTTATTTATTTCTTTTAAAAAATAGAAGATAATTTTGTTTATAATTTACACCCTAGCACCCAAATACCAGTTGTAATGGAGAGTGATACGGTAAATAATCTTAGAAATTTGAACTTTCAATTTGACTTAACTATCAATCTAGCTATCACTATGTCTATCAGCATTCAGCTCAAGGGTTTAATCTCACAACTATATTTGTAAACTTATCCGTTAAAGATTAAAAAAACATTTTGATAACTTACAAAAAAACTATTATGATAAAATTATAAAATATGAACAAAATGATTTGTTATCTTGCAGCTTTTTATAGTTTTAACGTTGTCTATTATATAATCACATTTCTATCATAATTTAACAATAAACTTAACTGGCTGATAACAAAAACTATAGGCTTATTAACTGATTAAACCAATTAAATAACGACTCAAAGTTTTCTAAACATTCAGTAAATTTTTTTATGCATCTAAACATTCAGTAATTAGGACTAAATAAAAATATCTCATCCAATATAAAAACTTAGAAAGTATTAAATATTATAGTATACGCTTAATTTTATTAATTTATTAATCAGTGTCATTAGTACATTGGTTAAAAAATTAAGAAAAAAATATTATAAAAATAGTCTAAAGAATGCAATTTTGCACATTCAAATTAAAATATTTGTCCTTTTAGTTTCTTAATCAATAACTTAACTTAAGGTTACTAGTTATATTTTTTTTCATAACAAATACAGACAGTTATTACTTATTAATAAAACTATAAAAAAAAATCTGATGATGAATTAAAGCACACTGCTGCTAGATTAGAGGGACAAAAACTATATATATATATATATATATATATATATATATAGCACTATTGGATTCCGTTCATTTATGGTGAACCAGGGAATAAATGTTAGATGACTCCATGGATTTAAGACAATTTAAAAGTAGAACTCCAGAAAAAAGTCGGAAAATAAATAAATAAAGAACGGTTGTGAACTCATCCACGCGTACATGGACATGGAACACACAAAAATTTACATGGAGAGAAAGCGGCGAAAGTGTTATTATATCTTTCCACAAATTTTCTATTATTTTATAAAGGTATTAAATAAAAAATACGAATATTGAATACTTGAAAATATATAATATATTCAAATATGAAAACATAATCAAATTTGTGAAACAAATATCTCATAGTTAAAACATCTATAATATATAATTGGTTAAATAAGTTGCTAAAATATTTTATACAAAATTTCATTTGAATACTAAAATTGTTAAAATGAGTATTTAACTTAATTTTATGGATCTTGCAATGCCTCTGAAAATATATTTATTATTGAATAAATTTAGTTAAATGATATTATATATTTATATAAAAATCATTCATGCTCTAAGTTCTTTTATGGAGATTAATTATAATTAAATCAATAAAAAAAATACAGCTAGCTTCACACCTATAATATAACCATCCAAAAAAATAATTAGAGCAAAATGAATATCATTACTAGCTTCACACCTATAATACAGTTGTGACTTAAAGATCGTGGTTTAGCACGGTTCAAATGGATCTTAAATTAATTTGATCCATAAGTTATTGGAGTAGTTTCCTTATTAGTTTACTAAACAAATCGGGAGATAGGGTCAGATCTAAGTTTATTATATCTTTATTTACTAAATAACATTTATATTGCACTCTCTATCACTTTCGAGGAAAACTTGCAAAAGTATGTCATCAAAGCGTGTACTTACCATTTAGTAATTATATAATTACTTTTATTTTAATTTGTTGGATGATGATCGATTTTATTTTCAATCTCTAGATATAAAAAGAAAAAATATTTATGATGGAGTACATTGAGATTAAAATCTTAATAATGTAAATTATTTCTACAATTAATACATTTCAATTAGAGTCTTAATATTTTACTTTTGATAATTGATTCATAAAATCAATATTAATATTAAATGATAATGTTAATGCTAATTATCAAAGTAAAACGTTTAATATTAATTTAATCAGTACACTTAAAATTCCAAAAAAAAAAAGTAATACATTTAAAATCTATGCTTAAATAAAAATTTTGTCTCTCTATTTTAATTTATTCAATTCACAATTTTTGTCCCTCTATTTTAAAATTGAGACATTTAATTTTCCTATTTTTTTAAAATCTATAATTTTAATTTGGTTATATTATTAATTTTACCTACATTTTATTTCTTTGATTTTGGTCTAATTAGACCTTAGACCTAACATATTTATTTAAAGTATCATAAAAAAATAATTAATTAAAATATAAGAAATATGTGTAGAAAAAATTGAAGATTTGATCATAATTACAAATTTTCTAAAATATAAATATTAAATATCTTTATTTTAAAATAAGAGAAATAAAACTGTAGACATAACAAAATAAAAATAATAAAACTATATTTAAGCCTTAAATCTTTAAATAAATTCCACCGATTATACAATTATCCCACTCTTCTTTGCACAATTAAATAATTTATTTTAAATTTATAAACATTTAAATAAACAATGTTCTACACATGGCTTTAGTCCTCTCTTTACTTGTCAAATAAATTACCACAAGTGGCAATCTTTATAGTCCGTAGACATGTAGGTAGTTCATGTAATTAAGAAAGTACTAAATATATAGTGTTTGAGTGTTATTTTGGTGCAAGATACACAAAGAAGCACGAAATCAAACTTGCATGATGAAAATTATTTACTAATTAAGGTCCAATTTGAATTAATGATTATCAAATTTAAGTTGGATTTTTTTTTAGAAATATTAAAATGAGATTTTAAGTGAGCAGTGTGCATAAATTATTGTTAATTATTGTAAACCCTTTAGTATCCAAATTTTAAGTTATATGACTTTAATTTCAATTTTTAGTGGCAATGTATATAAATTATTGTAAATCCTATGGTACCCAAATTCAATACCTATAGATAAAAAAAATAATTAGTGACTTTTAATTTTCAAACTTTAATATTAATTTTTAAATTCAAACTATACAAATCACTAGCTACAAATTTGAGTTTGATTAATTGGTAATGACAATGTATGGTTGATTAGTGAAGACATTAATAATCACACAAAAAAAGTGAAAACATTAGTAACAAGTGTGATTGGTTGTTCGGGTAAGAAGAAGAAATTGGAGGCGATAACATCTACATTGATACTAATGTTAACAAATGATTGTGGTGATAGTAACAATAATAAGAGTGATAATAGCTAGTAACATAATGGTAATGACTTGTGTGTAGGTTAGATAATAGTTAGTTAACATTGTCAAGACTACAATTTATCAAGGGCGGAAGCTTTTTCAAAACGTTGGACGCTCAAACACCAAACTTAGAAAGTTTTTTTTTTGCTTTGTAAAGTTATATGTTTGTATTCAAGCTTATATGTATATCCTCTTTTGAGAGTTTTGAATATTGTATTCATTCAATATGTTATTTGGAAAGCCAAAAATGAATAGTAATTTAGTAATAAAAAAGTATTCTCAAGAGAGATTAAGGGTGAGTTAGTGACTTTGAGTATACAATGTAATTAGAAAGTTATTTACTAGAGATGAGTGCCTTTTAATATCCCTTATAGTTATAATCAATATAAACAATGACTTTATTTTAAAGATAAAGTCATGATCATAAGAATCAAATCAATAATATTTACACATCTAAAGACCAATTTAATATATTCTGCATACAAAAATAAAATTGAAAATTTGCCACATATATAAAACCTAAATTATGTGTTTAATTTAAAATTTATTAGATGACTTTGTTTGTGTCATATCATCTACCTTTGGGAAGAGTATTTGTTTTCATCAAAATTTAAAGAGGTAGACGATTGGTGGCTCTAACCAAAATGTGTCTTATTCCATAAAAAAAAAGACCAAAATGTGTCTTATCAATTAACAAGTGCTATTTCAAGAGTATTTGATTAAAAGTTATTAATTAAATGAAATACTATTTACTACTTCCATATATTAATTAAATACTTAAAATATACTCGTACATATTATTATAAATTATGAAGATAGTAAATACGTTCCTCTTTTATCATTCTTTTTCATTTTATTAGCGTTATCTTGATAATTCAATTCAATTAATCAAAATGCCAAAATCAACCAATAAGTCAGAAAAAATACTACTAATAATATATTTGATTTAAAAAAAATCCTCTCGAAAAAAAAAAAAAAGTCTTTTTAAAGAGACAAACGAATTCTTAATAAAATAATAAATGTCCCACCTATTCCATTCTCATGCATTGGAAAATGGCCCCCCAATCACACACTCTTCACATCTGAACATGGTGTTGATTCACTAATCTAACCTTTGACCGTTACAACACGAGCTAACCTCGACAACGTGTTTCATCGAACCTTCCCAGTCTCTTATAAATATTCCTCAAATCTTGCGCCAACATCATTAAACTGACGCAACTTCTTTTTTTCTTCCTTCTTGATCCTTCACACCTTCACTTGATTCTTTCATTTTCCTCAAAACTTTCAAACACCCACTTCCCCATTTTCATCTTCTGCATCCTCACAATCACTTCTTCAAATCTCCCTTCTAAAAATAACTCATTTTTCATCACACAGCTTTGGGATCTATCATTCAATCCACTGTTTCTGGAATGAAACTTCCCTTGTTTGGTGTTGTTCATCATCATCATTATCATGTTTAACATACCTTCATCTCTTTCTGAAATCTGCCTCACCCACTTTCGCCTTGCAATCTCCACCGCGGATCCATGGCCCTTCTCATGAATCTCACCACACGCTACCGAAACCTGCAATAAAACCCTTTTTCCACTCTTTTTTATACTGAAAAGTCCCACATTGCTTAGAAAACTCTACCGAGAACAGTTTATAAACCTTCCGCTGAGAAGAGAAACCGCTGATTTTCGTCAAAAGACGATGCAATTCAGACTCGGTAAGCGCGTTGTAAGGGTTGCTAAATGGGTCTTCCGTCGGATCAGGGTCAGAACCCGACCCGGATACCACCGTCTCGGTGGTTCGACGACCTATTCTAAGAATCCCTTAACAACAAGGCTTCTCACGTGGGGACAAAAACTGAAGAGAGGAGCGAAGACCTTATGTGGGAAAAATGGGTCGGGTTACCTTCCAATTGGGTCGGATCCGGTTTGCGACAGGGCTCCGGTAGTGCCAAAGGGGCACTTGGCGGTGTACGTTGGGGAGGAGGACGATGGGTTCCGCCGTGTATTGATTCCGGTGATCTACTTCAACCACCCTCTGTTCAGCGATTTGCTGAGGGAAGCGGAAAAAGAATTCGGGTTTGAACACCCCGGTGGGATCACGATACCGTGTCGACTAACCGAGTTTGAACGGGTCAAGACCCGTATCGAGTCCGGGTCGGGTCAACGCAGGAGGACCCGGAGATTGGGGTGGCGGCTACAACATTATTGAGGACCTGGAAGTTGGTCAATTACGATGACGACGATAACGAGTTATGGTGTTTTCGAATTTTTGTTTTTTTTTTTTTTTTTTGGTTTTTTTCTTCTTACATATATTAGGTTGCAGTTTTTTGTTTTTGTTTGGAATTCTTGGGGTGGTGTTAGGCTTTGGCTCTTTGGGTAGATCTGATGGATACCTGGTGTAAATTGTGGTTTGAACATAAAAGTAGAATTAGGGATACGTTGTGAATAGATTAAATTCAGATAATATCACTTCAGGAAATGGTTTTTCTTTTCGTTCTTTTTTCTGAAAAATAATTGAGGTGAGTTTTTCATCCTGTGTCACAGATACCGTAATTGACTTGTAGAATTTTCATACATAGTAAGAATTAGAAATTAAAGATGAGATTCCTCCATTAAATAAATAGGCTTTACAATGCATGAGTATAAATAATTCAGATGAGGTGAGTTGATTTGAGTTTTTCTATTGCAGACCTAGATGAGTTAAATAAATCTTAAAACCTAAAAAACACTTACAAATCATATAGTGATATAGTTTCCACGTCATGAATAAGATATGAGTCTCATCTTACTAATTAAATTGATTTTTGTTAGTCTTTACAAGAAATATTTTGCAAACAAAATTTTACACCCTAATTTAGGGGATTTATTTTTGTGGGTATTATTTTTTGAGTGCCGTAATTTAAGGGATTAATATACTGCCACGCACGCAAGAATATCAGATTAAAGAACATTTATTTCATTAAAAGTCCAGATGTATAGGCTTTGTTTTTGAATTCTGATAAGCTTATAAAAATATTTCCTTCATTTCTTTTTGTTTTATTTTTATGTATGAGAAGTTGGTTTAAAAATTTAAAGACCTCAATTTTTATATTTATAGAAAGAAGGGAAAAGTAATTAAAAAAAACTCAGCAAAAAGAAGTAATTAAAA
Source organism: Glycine tomentella (assembly GCA_007407185.1). NCBI lineage: Eukaryota > Viridiplantae > Streptophyta > Magnoliopsida > Fabales > Fabaceae > Glycine > Glycine tomentella. The sequence continues at coordinate 882,809 of PYAF01001787.1, forward strand.
AAACGATTGACGTATTTTTGAAAACTAAGTTGTATTCTAACAATACCATTTTTTTCCAGGATTCTAACAATACCATTATAACTATAGTTTCCTCATCCTTTCTTCTTAAAGTAATCAATCAATATGGGACAATGAAATAGAGTTTTTAATTTAAAGAGTAATTTTAAATTAAAAATGTCATAGATGAATCATTTATTTTAACTTATAAATGATCGATGAATCTTTTAAACATATCGCACAATCTTGATTCTTGTTCACGGAAAATATTTTGTTAAGTATATCATGGGGGTTGGATGATTTCCTTATTTCAAAAGAATTAAGATATGTTTATATATAAAAAATATGTAAGGTATGTTTAGATTAAATTCTCCAAAAACATTTGTTGGAGAAAAAGTATGAATCAATTTTTCCCACAAGTTAAAATTAGTTTATACATAAATTATTTTATACATTTTTTATCATATTAAGTGATCTAAAAATACTTTTTAACTTATACATAAACTATTTTTTAAAAAAATAGTTCTTTTTTTTTTTTTTTTACTTTTTTTCCCCTTAAAAGTACTTTTAGATAAATTTTTTCAAACAAACCTTTAGACTTTGATAGACGACAGAATTGTATGCTTCATGCACCAAAATCAAAATAAATTTGAAGTAAAAAAAAGTTAAACTAATATATGATTGAAAGTTTAAGTTTTAATAGGAAAACAAAGAGCTAGAATAATTTTTTATTTCAGTTAAATATTTTGTAATCTATTAATTTTTAAATAAAAATAAATAATTGATAGACAATTAGACATATACATAAAATATTAATAATATATTTATTTTTTATGAATATTATATTAAATCTCTTTGCTAAAAAATAAAATGTTTTTTTTTTCTTGTGTAAAATCTGACTCCCATTTAGTGGATTTAGCTTCTTATCTTTTATAAACCTTTTATTAAGAAAAAGAAAAGAAATAAAGTCACTTAACACGAAAGAAGAGGTTCACAATTCAGGTAGCTAGATTTCATTGTCTCAACTCTCAAATTAGGCACTAGGACGAATTTGGCACATATTTTTCCTTTTAATCCACGATGGAAGAAAAAACAATTTTCAGATGTTACATAAACCAGCCCGCAGCGTTGTCACACTGAAAATCTCCCTTTCACTTGACAAGGTACGTAACCCCAAAGCAAATATTTATATTTTGAGAAATGAGAACAATATAATTTCTAATATACTTTTTCTAGTACACATTTATGGTTTATTCAAGTTTTTTAAAAATTATAAATTTTCTGGGTCTCACTTTTAATTAATGAGTCTAACTCTTAATTATTTTTTAATAATTTTTAAAACATAATACAATGTGTATCAGAAAGCATGGGTTAAAAGTGTGTTACTATTTTTTTATATTTATTAACATATTCTTTGTTAATGATTAAAATCTAACTCTTACAATGGAGAGATAGTCCCAACAAATGAGAATAAAAACGAGTAATTAAGAAACACATGATAGTAAGCTTTAGTTACAATTTAACATCAACAATGTAGAGATTTAGCTACCCTTTCCTATGGATAGCATCAAAATACAATGATAAAAGGAAGAAATGGAAGAAAATAATAATGGGAAAACTTTTCCTTCACCAAATAGGGCTTTTGTCTTGTAATGGAGTCTTCCCTCAAAATGGAGATTTGACCCCTTTTTATAAAATCGCCCAAAACCGCAGCTTTTAGTGAAGATTGGCTTAAGCAAAAAATTTCAGCTTAAGCCGATTCTGAAGCTCCCGATTCTATTTTGATTTCACTTAAACTAAATCTTTTCTGACTCAAACCAAATTTACTGTAACCTTACTTTTCCTTTTTAAGCTTTCTCAATCTTTGCTCTAAGATGCCTTTCAACCCACTTCAAATTCTTACAAAAAATCCATTAATAAGCACAAATAACCTATCAAAATGATAAATTAAAGAGAAAATTTGCATACTCATAAAATTGATAATTAAAAAGACACAAATAAAATCCTAAATAAGAGAAAAAATTTAAGATAATTGTCTAAATTCACAATCTTAACTAAGTACTTTTTTGGTAATTATCATTTAAGTGACACTTTCAGATATGTGAATTGTATTTGATGGATCGGTCTAGGTACATCTTGTACTCTCATGACCCTTATTAATAAAAATTTTGCCATTAAAAAAGTAGAAAAAACTCATCAATTTGAGGTGAAACCTACTTAATTTTGTAATTTTCAAACAAATTTAAACTAATAGTACAAAATATATTCATAATAATGTGTTAAACAATGTATTACTAGCATTTCTTGTGAGATAACAGTGACTTAAAAAATAAATGATCAATATGAGTTGCTACAAATGTAAATTAAAGTGCATTTATAAATTTAGTGAGTTTTTAATCCTAATTTAGATTTTACAAGTTTAAAAGCATAAGAAATGCTTGTTTTCATACACTTTCAAGCTGTCTATATTTAAGGTTTAATTATACTTTTATTCTTCCAAATAATTTAATCGTGAGATTTTAAGAGTTAGTTGTACTTTTGTTCTCTTAAATTTTAATTGCATAAGCCGAGTCATCTAAATATTACTAACATGATATTAAATGATTTTGTAAAAGAAAAGCATGACATTAAATGATGCCGTTTATTTTTAATTCTGAAAGAAAATATATAAACTAACAAGAATTAACCAAACAAGAGACCCATAATAAATATATCTTTTCAAGTGACTCTTTTTACTCTACTTCAATAGAATTACCTTTAGTAAAGAATATCAGTGATTTAGAAAAAATAAAATAAAAGCTAATTAAGTCATTTCTTTAAAATGATAATTACTCTTAATCGAAGAGTCAAAAGAAAGATATTTTCAGAAAAGGTGGGATTAATCCAATTAACAAAGCTCATCCTTTGAGATCTATGTTGCATTCCAAGTAGGGTTATTCTTCCACTTCAAGAGGTAGAGTGCAAGATGGAGAAACAGTAGAACCAATTTATTCATCATCTAAGATAGCCTCGATCTTATTGAATGATTGATGAATAATAGGTACTCTGCCTTTGAGAAATTGGGGAGACGTGCGAGCTAGTGGTAGCAAGTAAAAAAAGACTCAACAACTTTAAGATTAACACATGCAACTTTTTCTAAAATTAAATAAAAAAAATGTTTCGAGGGTAGTTTAGCACAAATATACACATAACATAGTCTCAAACATTGCAAATTTCAATTCAACCCTTTGATGCACTTTAGTAGTAAGTTTATAATTAGGCATTTTCTCATTTGTTTGTCCTTATCCTATTCTACATCACCAGCTCTTAATTTAATTTTCGCATACCATTTTTTCCACATCAACAATTAGTGGATCTAGTCACCCACACGCATGAATCTGCTC
>PYAF01001787.1:902640-913433 GCA_007407185.1 Glycine tomentella
ATAGGATTTATAAGATAAAGGGATAGATGAAAGATATTTTTGTGATTATTTAATTTTTGTATATCATATATATATATATATTTGTAATTATTTCATTAATAATTTTTAGCAATATATACGTTTATGTTTTAAATATTATGTTAGAGGATAAGTAGTTACAAAATAGGATTTATAAGATAAAGGGATAGAGGAAAGATGTTTTTGTGATTATTTAATTTTTGTATATCATATATATATATATTTGTAATTATTGTTTATGTTGTAAATTATTTCATTAATAATTTTTAGCAATATATACGTTTATGTTTTAAACATTATGTTAGAGGATAAGTAGTTAAAAAATAGGATTTATAAGATAAAGGGATAGAGGAAAGATGTTTTTGTGATTATTTAATTTTTGTATATCATATGTATAATTGTATACACGTATTATTTATAATTGTGTTATTGGAATTATATATAATTTTTTGTATTATTTATTATTTTTAATTCATTTTTTGAAGTAGTATACACATATTTTTTGTAGAATTTTATTTTAATATATAATTATGTTTTAAAGTAGCATGGATCAGCACGAGGATAGGGAAGCACATGTGGCCATTGAGGGTGCAATGAGCATCATTGACCCAGGCCCAATTGTGTGCACGCTGCTCACAATACAAGAGAGACATATTTCCACAACTGTGTGGAACTCGTAGGATGATGACACATCGCACGATCGTGTGCTGAATGTGAGACATGCTGCCACGCATGATCATCAGGCGATACTGGAGGACATTCACCCGTGGCTTATGCAGGCGGGATTTTACCATGCTGCGCGTTTGTGCAACCACGAGGTAACCATGATGTTAGTTATTCGCTAAGACACCGACATATATGTAACGTATATGTAACTTAGGTATAGTATAATTTTTCATATTGATCATCACCTTGTGTCGGTGCTAGTTGAGCGATGGCGCCCTGAGACACGGACGTTTCATATGACGATGGGTGAGGTGACCATCACCCTGGAGGATGTTCACCATCTGTTGGGCTTGCCCACAGATGGTGAGGTCGTGTCAGGTCGCCATGGACGCCACCAGTTTCGTGAGTTGGTCGGTCAAATGTTAGGGGTGCAGCCTAATGCGGGTCGTGATCTAAATGGAGGGTTGTTGGGGTTGCATTTTTTGCGAGAGCAGTTCGATGATTATACTGTCCATGCTGCCACCGATGTTGGATGCGTCAGATACACGCGTGCCCTTATACTGCGGATATTAGGCGGCATGTTGTTTGTTGACATCGCCTCTAGCTATGTGCCTGCTCGTTATTTACTTTTTCTTGATGATTTTGAACGCACCGGTACATTTAGTTGGGGAGCAATTGTTCTTGCACCCCTGTATAGGGAGTTATGCAGGGCCACTAGGTCATCCCATTATGAGATGGGGGGTTGTGCATTACTGTTGCAGTTATGGGCATGGACCAGATTTCCATCCATCTCTCCGCCCCTTCCGACAATTGTTGATCAAGATTTACTGCAGCATGAGATTTACGGCAACAGGTACTGTAACTGTTTGTTCCTAATAAATAATGGGGAGTATATGTGGTTGTTTGGGTGCTAATATTTTTTATGCTGTAGGTTTAACGTGTACCAGACGCGTCAAACCAAATTCAGTCACATACGCAGATATCGACATTACATGGATGTCATGCGTAGGAGAGATATTTGGTGGAGGCCCTATGATATTGTTGACCAGATTCACCCACCCGATGCTGACATGGCTAGACGTTGGATGGCCGTGTGTCCATTGATTTGCTTCGAGGTAGTTGTATATCAGCAGCCTGACCGTGTTTTGCGTCAGTTTGGCTTTGATCAGCCCATACCAGAGGAACCGATTAATTGTAGTGAACTGCTTACGATTACCGTTACCGGGAAGACCGACGTTGACTGGAGGCTGAGACATGGGTTTCACGTTGCACAGTGGGAAAACAGAGATAACCTTGTCTTGCAGAATGTGACTGCTATGAGGCGTGATGGGTATTTATCAGTGAACAGTGAATACATGCAATGGTATTACACTGTTACACGACGATGGATGACCCGTCGAGCTGCTATTAATGCTTATGTGGTTAGTATGTCATATAATTCTTCATTGTATGATTATTATAGTATTATTTGTTAAATGCTTCAAGCTTGCCATGTAATTTTTTTGCAGAATGACCGTGCAGAGACCATCGTGCACATGGCGTCGACGGAGGCACAGGCACAGGGTGCATTCGACGTTGGGCAGATGTGTGAGGAGGCTATTCGTATCATGGCTGCATGTGATGAGATGGACAGGGTCACGGATCCAGGTGACCTGGCTCCTGCTACTGTGCGTAGGCAGACCCCCTCTCCTCCACCAGTTGTCTGCACAAACCGTCGTGCCCGTCACGAGGGGTTACCCCTCCATCAGAGTGCCTCTGCTGTTGCGGATAGACCAGTTGTTATACCAGCCATGCCTCCTCGCCCTCCAGGCATGTATTTTGCCGCTGGGTACCCCGTCGGAGCATCACAGCAGTACTTCTGGCCCCCGCATGTTCCAGACGCCCCTCCTTCGCAGTATCCCCCGTGGTTTACATTTCCTACTACATTTTCGACATATCCCATGTACGCAGGTAGATCTAGCTCCATGTACGCAGGTGGATCTAGCTCGCAGACGCCATCGGCCCAACCAGCGGTGTATAGGCCCGATCCGCCATCCACGTATGCAGATTCGGTATTTGCGACGCCTGTTGCCCATTCCACTCATCAGATGCTGGGGGATGACCCTGTTGGTGACTTTTTAGCAGCAAACATGCAGGGGGATGACGACATCGGTGATGATGATGAAGACCCTGAGCCACTAATCCGCAGAAATCCAGTGAGGGGTGCTCGTTACCGCTGTCATTTATCACCGTACCAGCACGACATGAGCCACTGTCAGGGATATCATGACGACCACGGAGGGCAGCACTGATGTTTAATTTTTCGTATCGCCGCTTGCATTGTTTTTAGTTGTTTGTATGTTGGACATTACTTTTATCATTATTTGATCTAGTTTGGATTTAGTTTGATGGACATGACTCATTACTAGTATCGTTATTTTTTATACTTTGACTGCACTATGGATATGTTTATGCTGATTTATGTTTGGACAACATTGTTGTTTTGGTTATTTATTAGCATTGTTTTCGTTTTTATTAAGTACTCGCAATATTTAGTTATACATAAGTACGACAACGGATTACAAATGTTGGTAAACAACTTAAGTACTCGCATTATATTACGCACAAATCAATGATATTGGACACGTGAAGGACAATTTCGCCTATTGTGACCAACAACGTTACAATAACCACATTTAGTTCGAATGCTGCTTCCATCCCGCAAATCCATTTCATTGCGGATACGTGTAGACTGCGGTCGTCCTCTTCTGCGTCTTAGCATAACATCAGGAATGATGGGTGGCTGTCCAGTAGGTGGTATGAAATCCTCATTTCCAATTGGATACCACAACGCTGAATACACCTCAGACTGACATGCAAGAGTAAATACAGGGTCTATATATTGGGTGACATCAACGTGTATAGACCGACATGCTGCAACCACATGACTACATGGGAACCTGAATGCAGTGAACTCACCACACTGGCATTTTCTTTCAAATAGAGACACCCACCATTCCTTTCCTGCCTGATGAGTTCGTATGTTGTACGCTTCTTGCACCTCAAATCTTGTGTGTAATGTGTCGTATGCAACCACAGAATGAATTGCGAATCTTTCTATCCTCGTCAAATACTTTTGCCACGCGACTCTGATGAATTGATTCCCTCTACCCAACTCTTCAGCAGCCTCCTGACGATGTTGCAAAAAATATGCCACTAGTCTAGCATATGTGAACCGAACAAGTGACGTGATAGGAAGGTTTCTGGCGCCTTTAAGTACCTTGTTAAAAACCTCAGATAGATTTGTTGTCATATGACCAAACCTTCGTCCCTCCTCATCATACGCTAGACACCACTTCTCCTTTGGGATTCTATCAATCCACGCAGCTATTTCAGGACTTGCTTCTTTGAATTGCTCTAACCCAGCATCAAAATCTAACCGGGAAGTTGTGTAACCTACATATACAAAACACACGTTAATATAATGCAACGGTGTCGATGATGTCCATGTAGTTAGTTGCTTACCTAACTTCTTCAATTGTTTCTTCAACGTCATGTTCTTGAACCTGTGATTGAAGTTGCTCGCCAAATGTTGAATGCAAAAAACATGGTATGCCCTAGGTGGTTGCCATCCGAGTGCTTCATTGTTGACCGCCGCGAGAATGCCTGCATGTCGATCAGAAATAAGACATATTCCGTTTTTCTGCGTAACATGAATGCGAAGTAATGCCAAAAACCACGACCAATTGTCAATATTCTCGGCAGAAACAATTGCAAATGCAATTGGAAGCACGTAATTGTTGGCGTCAACTGATGTTGCAATGAGCAGCGTGCCACGATATTTCCCATACAAATGGGTCCCGTCGATGCTGATAATGGACTTGCAATAGTTAAAACCATCACAACACTGCTTGAATGTCCAAAACACCCTGTTAAATACCATTACACTGTTATCCAATTCTCCATCAACAAAGTGTTCCATTGTTTCCAACTTATATGCAGACCCATGAGCAAAGTTAACCATGTAACCCAACCACCTTGGCAGAAAAGCGTATGACTCATCCCAATCCCTGAATACCTTCACAACAGCCTTTTGCTTTGCTTTCCAGGCCTTTCTGTATGAAATGTGAAATCCGAGCATTGACGAGATCCTTTCTTGGATTAACCCTATTTTAACACTTGGGTCCTGACGAATCATTTCTGCAATCCATTAGGAAATAACATGTTACTTACTTTTTGCCACAAAACAAATAAAAAAGAATGAATTAAAACAATTTTGAATTACCTAGAATCACCGAACATATGAAATTAGAGTCAAGCTGCTTGTGATCTTGAGACAGATTACGACTAACACAGGTGTGTTCGTTGTTCCATATGCCAACCATCCAATCCGTGCCACCCTTTTGTTGGTATGCCCTCATCCTCCACGCACAACCCTCATGATGGTTCTCACAAACCATTATAAGTCTTTTCGTATCACTTTTTGCAACTACGATTGTACGATGCTCACCCATACAATATTGCTTTATTGCCATTTGAACATCGAACTTGCTTGGAAACAGCTGACCCTTATATAACTCTTGACCGATCTCCCAATTAGGAATTTGCGCTCCTTCCATGTCATCTAACTCCTCATCTGGGTGAGCCCAATTAACATTTGTGTAATGACTTGTGTTCGACCAAAATGGTACATTGGGCTCTGCTGTATAATGACATATTAAACACATTGTTGTGTTAAACTTCCAAACATTTTAACAGTACTAAATAGCACACAGTTTTGCATTCATACCTGGAACCGAAAGCGGACCTTGCATTCCGACAATGCCCGGAGAAGGCATAACAAAAGCACGATCAAAATCTTCGTCTACATCCGTATCTGATGAATCAGTATCTGGAACAACACCTTCATCAACCTCTTCCTTAGAACTGTCCACCACAAAATCTCCCTGCTCACCATCCACAGTTTTTGTATCTTCTGCCACACATTCTTGTGTTGGTTGCGTTGCTGGAGGTGGTGATAATGATGCTTGTGTATCTTCGAAATCGACCATCGGCTCTACATTAAGGTCAATCGAACCAATGTTTGGTGCAACATTTCGACCGCTTGACTGTCCACCGCAATTCACTTCAGCATACAATTCAATAAATCTCGGATCTCCTTCGTCAGATATGCATGCATCTGTAACTAACGATAGATCGTCGTCATCCACAACATCCACACCAACCCATTGCACTGGATTTCTGGATGCACATCGAGCACTCAAACGCGTTACAGACTGACCCCGTTGTAATCTCAACTTCTTATATATGATTTTCATCAAATCATCAAAGCTACATTGCGGAGGTATACGAAACATTTTGCTCTCTCCTTCAAATATTTGACCATGAGGTCCAATATATTTTCTCCCATTATAGTAAACAATGGTGATCAGACCATTTTTACTACTACTCATTTTCAAATAACTATCAAAATATATAGGCTCTCACTTAAAACAAAATATCGGACACCTTACAAAATGCTGGGGTGTGGGTAAATGATGGGGGTGTGGGTTTAAATAGGGAGGGGGTGTTGCAGTAATTCGCTGGGTGGGCTAACTAATTAGGAGACCTAATTCGCTAGGCCTGACAGCGAATTAGGTAAAGCTGCCATCTGGACCACCTATTTCGCTACAGCTGGTAGTGAATTAAGCCAGAGCCCGCCACGTGTCCTCTCTGCTCTGCCATGACCACTGACACTTTGACCACGTAATTCGCTGCACAGACTAGCGAATTACGTGTCCATTTAGGATGCGCCACATCAGTTGTGTATTTCGCTGGTCTTGATAGTGAAGTATGACGCGTGGCACATTGGTAAAAATTACTGTTCGCGTGGCAGTTGGGTAAATTTTTTTTTAAATATGTGACACAAATGTTAATGTCTCGGGTTTACTCCCAAGTCGCAACGCAAGAAGGGGGCGCGGGGGGTACGTTAATCATTTCAAAATGTCTGCAAATGTCTGTTTGAATTTTATGTAAGTGTGCTGCTTCCACTTTTGTGCTATCATTATTACATTATATTTTTCAAAGGTTATCTTCTGGCTTATAAAATGGAACTCATATCCACCAACTAAAAAAGGCTGCCAAATCACTTGCTCATGTGGTCTCATAAACAAAAACGGATCATTCTTTTATTATAAAAATAAACTTCTCTATTGCTTTAGTATAGTGTGCATTTCTTTCTTAATTGGCTTATTTGTTTGGGTTAGTTAGTGCTATTCTAAAAGGGCAACCTAGATTGTTATGTGTTTTAATTAACTTGTCTATGGATTGAAGTACTTTCTTATTGGAAATAATAAATTGAGTCCATTCACTAATGTCATAAGAAATAAATCATACATGTGTTAATACGAGTGAAATTAGGTTTGTGGTATTTTTTTATATTTATTTTAGAATAATTTTTTCTTTCAATCACATTTTATTTATCTATTAGACTTGAATTTGAGATTTTAAAACAAAACATAATTCTATTCGAATCATAATAATAATAATAATAATAATAATAATAATAATAATAATAATAATAATAATAATAAAAGGAATAAATGATAATTTTGTAGAAACACATGTGTGTTGGTAAAAATTTGCATTGGATAAAACAAAAAATAAGTAACATATATAACTGAATGAATGAATGACCCATAAATTCAAAGCACAATGTTGAGTGGGATGTTCATGGTAGTCATAATTAAGAAGGATTGAATATGGATTGACATGTGTGGCTTTGGCGGGACACACAGGCATCAAGGAAAAGTGACAGTCTCATACAACTCCTATTAATGCTTTTGGTTTTGGTAAATAAATTCTGAAGTGTTATGATACTTTTGAAAATTTATTTTTGACGGTGTTAAAATTTTAACACTTTTCAAAAAGCAGTATTTTTTTAATGTTAAACTATGAATACATGGGGATGTACGTTTAGCAAAGAAGAAGGTGTGCTTAGCAATTGTCAAATTCTATACTGTAGATTTTTTATGGGCTATAATATAGTTCCGGCCCTTCTGTGTCTGAAATCTGAAGGGAACTATTTGTCTATCCATTTTTTTCTTGTGTTCTGGTGCCTTATCAAGGGCTGAAATCCCAATTTTGCTCCCATTTAAAAAATTTTCACCCTCTCTTCCCTCGGCAAAAAAATATAAATATTGCAATTTAAAAAAAAAAATTACCAATTTGTTGCAGTTTAAAAAGTATTTACGCACCTATAGCAATCAGTCGCGCTCCAGCAAGACGCAACCAAACACGCCCCCACCAGGCGTGACTGGAGCTTAGTCACGCCCCAGCCAGACGCGACTCAGCAGGTGGTGACACGTGTCATTTTGCGGCGCGATATATATAAACTTCGGAAGGTTATAACTTTTAATTGGAATGTCTGATTGAGGCGAAACCGATGGCCCCACGCTCGAAATTGAGAGAAGCCCTGGGCAAGTCCTGGACTTGGTCAAATTTTTTTTTTTTCCAAAAGATGCCTCTAAGTACCTCAAAATTACAATTTAATCTTTGAACCTCCAAAAAATTTCTTGTTTTCTAATTTTTTATTTATTCAATTAGTGAATTGCATGCTATTTTTTATTTGTCTAATTACTTCTCTTAAATTTGAGTATTTTTATATAAAATATGTCTCCATCGGATATTCCTATCAAAATTTTGAGCTTGTGACCACCGGTTTAGCCTCAATCTGACATTCCAATCAAAAGTTATAACCTTCCGAAGTTTATATACATCGCGCCACAAAATGACATGTGTCTCAAAATGACACGTGTCACCACTTGCTGAGTCGCACCTGGCTGGGGCGTGACTAAGCTCCAGTCACGCCTGGTGGGGGCATGTTTAGTTGCGTTCTGCTGGGGTGCGACTGATTGCTATAGGTGCGTAAATACTTTTCAAACTGCAACGAATTGGTAATTTTTTTTTTAAATTGCAATATTTATATTTTTTTGCCCTCTTCCCTCTCCCCCCCTTTCCTCTTCTCCATCCTCCTTCTCTTTCCTCCATCACCAACAACCCTTCCCTTCCCCAACCTTCCCTTTTCCTTCCTCCACCAGCTTTTTTTTGGGCTTTGAACACCATAATAAATCATGATTCCATTGTATGTCTAGACAAAGAATATAATAGAATCATAATTTTGTTGTATTTTTTTATCAAATAGAATCAAAATGTCAATGTGTTAAGAGGGTGCAAAAAAATAATAATAGAATCATGATTTCATTAAATTGTTACATCTACAGTAAAAAAAATATAACAAAATTGTTATTTAGTTGTACATATATAGAACATAATCACAATTTCATTGTGATAAAGGGGATGCAAAATTGGTTAGACAATGAAATCATAATTCTATTATGTATTTAATTCAATAGAATCATAATTTCGTAGCAAACATAATTTTGAAATAAAAAAGGTCAACTCCTAAATAAGGGTCAAGAGCAATTCCAATGGCCCAATAACAACTCCCAAATCTGAATAGTTAGCCCACTATAAAACTCTAACTTTGTGCCAATAAGGAAAAAACCGGAAAATTTTCAGATACAAACAAAGTCGTACGTGACTATGAGTCCATGACTTTTCTTTATCTGTGGATTTGAAATTGTCAAGAATTAGAGTTTTCAAGTTATTATAGCTTAAAAGGGGATGTCATAGACTTTAAGAAAGGTTGAACTAAGTGCTAGCAAGTACTGAAAGTCGTACATGATTATATAAGGCGTTTAATTATAAAGAAAGTTGAGCGTCACAAGAATGTTGACAAATTTAAAAATTTCTCTTAAAAAACTAATAAGATTAAGCTTGTCTTTATATTAACGCAAGTGAATTTCCCCCCTAGCTAGCATATACATTTAAGGGCTTGAAGACCCATTCCATCTTGATAACTTGTTCTAATAAAGTCCATTGACACAAGCTTGTCTTATAAAAATTAGGGTACATTTTAAGGTCAGATTTTAAGTCATCTGCAAACTCATCCAAGACACAATATTTTAATTTTTATATTATTTTAACTGTTAATTATGAGTAGGTAATAATTCTTTGAAGTAAATACATTTTGCACAATGTACCCCTCTTGGTTTGATAGCTGACCTTGAACTTTCATTCTAGTCTTATTTGCTTTTCATGTTCAAGGCTCTAGAGGACTATATGCATTCTCATTTAGGCCTTCTTTATTATGAGCCACTAAAGTCATATCATATGCCTCGGTTATTAAGATTGGTTAATGTTAAGTATTTATTGTTATTTGTCATGCAACGAGAAAAAAAAAAAAAAGAAACACACAAATAGACCAATGAGAAAGGAATAACACACTTTTTTTTCAATAAAACAACCATAAACCATCTTCAAATTAATTAATATATTATATTTAGATATTATATATTTTAAATTTTTTAATTCTGTTGTAAATATTGTCTTAACTTTAGTTTTATGTCTTTAATTTTATGATTTCATTATACATAATATTGAAATCGTAATGTTTTTTGTTAAAATGTCGTGTTAAATTGTTAATAATTTCACGACTTCATCATTATTTGGGGCATAATTAAAATAAACATTTTCTTAGAAAAATAGTCTTGTCAGCGTATTGTATTGAATTTAGACAATTATAACTCTTTCATTAGTGACATAGTTTCGCTAATAATATATTCCATATATAAATTCATATAAAAAATATATTCCACAAATAAGTTTCATTTGTTTAGTTTATTTTTGATAAAACTAGTTTATAAGCGATGAAAGCTTATAAGTTAGTTTATAAGCTAAGTTTGAAAAATTAAAATTAAAAATTATTTGCAATTTTTAAGTAGTTGATTTAATTAAAATATTTAGTAAGACTAATCGAAAATTTAATTGATTAATATTAAGTGATGTAAAATGATATATTTAATATTTTTAATATTTGAATTTTATTTCTAATAACTTATAATCTTAAAAAGTAGCACAATATTTTTTTTTATTTTCTTAATACATTAATTTTTTTTTATTTGTGCAAGAAAAATTTGAATATATACGTTGTTCACTTACATGACTATGAAACATGATACAAATAAGATCTTCTTCTAACTATGATGGGTAACATTTATTTCCTTTCTATTGGGGTTTCTAACCTTAAG
>PYAF01001787.1:947018-966641 GCA_007407185.1 Glycine tomentella
TGATCAATTCTTAGGTTTTATGTTTGAGTGCTCGACTATGTTGCATAAAAATAATTTAAAGATAATTACTACAATATATTTAAATTGTTTAGAAGAATCGTTTTTCATAGTAAAATTGTAAAAATGATTATGATATTATTTTTAATAATGGATTAGTTTTATGTTTCCAGTGGATAAAACAAGAAATTAAGGATAACTGGTTAATAGATATATATATATATATATATATATATATATATAACCTGTTAATTTTAATCTTAATTTTTAATATATTGCATATTTGAAAAGAAAACCTTTTGTTCATAAAAAATAAGAAAAAAACCTAAGACGACTATAATCTGATTTTGACCAATATTATAAATAAAAGAAAAAGATTATAAAAAATTTGACCAATATTATCTTGCATGTTTGGCAAGGAATTGAAACTTTTATTGCACTTAAAGAGACTTAACTATGAATAAATTGTTGCAGCTGTAGTTGGGGACGGATTTATAGCTCAAGGTATCACATTTAGGAACACTGCTGGTGCAAAAAACCACCAAGCTGTAGCATTGCGTTCTGGATCAGACTTATCAGTGTTTTACAAATGTAGCTTTGAAGGTTACCAAGATACACTATATGTCCACTCTGAGAGGCAATTCTATAGAGAGTGTAACATTTATGGCACTGTTGACTTCATATTTGGCAATGCTGCTGTTGTGTTACAAAACTGCAACATTTTTGCAAGAAACCCTCCCAACAAAGTCAACACCATCACTGCACAAGGCAGAACTGATCCAAACCAAAACACTGGAATTTCCATTCACAATTCTAGAGTCACAGCTGCATCAGATTTGAGACCGGTTCAAAACTCGGTTCGGACTTATCTTGGAAGACCATGGAAGCAATATTCAAGAACGGTTTTCATGAAGACTTATCTTGATGGCTTGATCAATCCATCGGGTTGGATGGAATGGAGTGGTAACTTTGCATTAAATACACTTTATTATGGAGAGTACATGAACACTGGTCCAGGTTCTTCCACTGGTAGAAGAGTTAAATGGCCAGGTTATCGTGTGATAACTAGGGCTTCTGAAGCCTCAAAGTTCACAGTTGCGAATTTCATTGATGGAAACACATGGTTACCTTACACCAAAGTGCCTTATACACCTTCTCTGTAATTAAGTGATGTTTGTTATTTGTTGATTGTTTGATTGGTTTCATTTCTTTCATTTGTTGTGATTGTTAAAATAATGTTGTCCAAGCATATGCTGATACAGTTGGAACCTTTGTACAATTAATAAATTGCTTTATTTTGTTGTGGGTTTTGTTTTTATTTTGAAAGATTGTATTGAGCTAGATTTCCTTAATTCTGAAAGCTTTTTTCCTTTGATCCCACATACTCTTATGTATTTATAAAAAACTTTGTTTTAGTTCTTTTTTTCCTATGAACGATGAGGTAGGTAATTTTTTTTTTAGTTTTATATAGAGACAAATCAATGTCGCAGCTAGCTATCCAGAACCAGAAGTGCTTTTACTATAGTTAGAACCTTGATTAGAATTTTAACTCTCTTAAATTGATGAACTTTTCTTGTATCTCAGCTACACGCCAGGCAAAGTTGGCTTTCTTCAGCTCCCATCTTGATTTTTCGCATAATCCAAGCTGAATCTCCCCAGCAAGGGTTACAAGTGATTTGGCAACACTTGCTTCCCCAGAAGTCAGCTCAATTTACTCCTTTTCATGGTTTCTAGAGCACCAGAAATTTCGTTTGGTTTTGATTGAAGTTGCCGAATTTGATCATCGATTTCTTCGATTGCTGAAGAGTTTCAATCCATTTCGAACTCTATCCAAGCTACTTTGTCCTTGTACTCATTTTTCAGACCAAGAACTTTACGTTTCTTCAACTCCAAGTCTACTAAGAATCTGTCTGCCTCTTCAATGTCCCCTTTGGCCTCCAAAAAAGTCTCACTGACTAATGGAGGTTGTTCCACCAACTTTACCTGTGCCAGTTGCTCAAAACTGAGTGTAGGATCTTGCGAATTTGAGATGCAAGTGTTGCAACTTCGACCACAACATCATTACAAGAGAGCAGAGAAGGGAAGTCTACATCAAGAAGGAAAGAAAGCTTTTTCTTGCAGTGCTGTATCATTTCATTATCCAGAGTGGCATGATCTGTCAGTATGAGGTTCAACAGTCATGTTCTCCAAGGTATCAAGATCCTCATCAAGATTCTCTAGAACAGTGGTTGCATTGGGATCTTTCTTTACAGATGTCTGCATAGCAGATCCTTCTTCAGAATCTGAGATGCCTTTTGAAATCTCAGTTGAATCACTTCTTGCCTCTTTGTCATCCTGATCGCATAAATCAACGACAATATTGGCATCTAGATTAGGCGCTAAGGGTGGACGAAGATGAAGTAGTCTGGAAGATTTCTGAGTTAGTTGACTGCAGATTTGTGTTCTCCATTTTAACTTCTTCGTGCCAATCTGTTCTGTGGAATTGCCATTTCCTTCAGTCTCCAGGGACTTCACTGGAGGGGTAATGGGCAAAGATTATACAGCTAGAAGGCCATATATATCAAATAATAAGAAATATATAAGATGAAAAAGGAACAACAAAAGTTGCAAGGATATTAGAGCTAGAAGTCAAGTTCCTCAGTAACATATAAGAGAATCCCATCTTATTTCACAAACTTCAGACCAAATATAGTCTTGATTAGCTAATTTCAGGACTAAAATATTCATCTCATCACCTTCAATTTCATAGTTATTCAAAAAGACAACTGACCCACCACACATATAAAATAAACAGGAAATATACAAAATATAAGTCATCACTAGCATAACATCCCCTGCTAACAAAAACTAACAATACTAACAACTAACATTTGCCGATAAAAAAAAAAATCACTAGCATAGCATCCTATTAGTCTATTACTCACCCCCATACAAGGAGAAGTATAAGGAAGTAAATGTCTCCAACCATTTTGCTGGGAGTAAATGTTGAACAATTTAGGGGATCATGACAATCATGGAGGAGAAGCATCAACACAATACTAAGTAAAACAAGACAAGTAGAAGGCCATTTGTGCAGGAAAAAAATTGAAAGCTAAATAGATTACCAAAAACAAGGCAATGCCAAAATGCAAACAATTAAAAGCAAAAACTAGGCAAAGTGGATGAGAAAATAGAATCACCCGGTGAAAAGAAAATTGCAAAACTGTAATTTTAAGCTAACCTTTTCTGGGAGTTTTCTCAGTAGCGGGGATCTGCCAGCTAAATAAATCAAAGAATGTTTCAATTCCCAGGTTAGGAAAATTTGATTCAATGTATTGCTGAACATCACGCTTGGTTCTGAAGCTCCGTCTCCTGCCGGAAGAGATTTGAAGAGATTTTGGAAGATAAAGGTGTCTATCATATAAATATCCAGTATGGGAGGTCCTTTTCAGTACTTTCCAGCCTCATACATCACCAGGATTAGGCCACCCTTCAGGTGCATATAGCAAACCTTGACCAAAAGAATGAGGTGACAGGTTGAAGATCAAAAGTTTTCTCCTTTGTCAAACTCAAATCATCACAAGCATTGCTTTCAATTGGAGAGTCACAGTCACTTTCCTTTTCATCCGGACAACTGCAATAACACAAGACAGTGTCAAGTGTCAACTGCTGAAAAGTATGTCAATTCAACCCTACTACTCAAGTCACTTCCATTGTTCAAATTTCAGCCAAACCAGCTAATTTAAAGGTGATCACAAAATACTGTGTATACAAAGGTAAAAATGTTGCTGATTTCATTCATCACTTACTTAGGGATTAAGCTAAATATGTTACAGATCATGACCATGGCCTAACAATTAGTGCTTAACATAAAATGTCGCATGAGTTAAACAACAAAAGTGAGAGAATAGCTTTTCAAACTCTGGCAAGGCAAAATAAAACATAATAAAACATCAAAAACTCGCAATGTGAAAGATGTACTGTGAAAAAATACGATGAGTTTTCAATAATTACTTGGTCAATAAATCTTGATTGCCATCCTTGCTTAGGTTATGCAGCACGGTGCTCTGAGAATTGGAAGAGTAGAGCCGGTAATCAAGACTTGTGTACATGGCCATAATGATCAAAGTCTAAAGTCCTAGTCTGAAAATCTATTATGTTTAAAAACAATCACTTTTTTAAAACAACAACAATAAAAGCCTCATGGAAATCTCTTTTAAGTCTTAACAGCTTCTTCAACAACAACATTATCAACAGCCTTATCCTAATTTTTCAAAATGAAGGGAAAAAAAGTTTCTCGAAAGTTTCTTAAAAAAATGCTTTTTAAAATAAGTTAATCCAAATATCATGGCATTCAAAAGATTTTTATATAGAAGTACCAAGATTTTCAAACATGATGGTAACATTTAAGCCTAAACGGGTATGGCATAAGATCTTCATTGAATCATCATGGGACACAAATTAAGAAATTGATATGAATAACCCAAATAGGTTCAACAGTTGACAAAAACGAAAAAACTCAGGGACTACGTAAACAACAAATAATCGGGGGCATTGTTGGGGTCCGCAGCAAGCTATGTAATTTTTTTAATCCAGAAAAAGAGGCATGCATGACTTTTATATTCTTATCTTGATCAGCTGGTTGTTTAAACCAAAAAATAAAAACTTGGTCTTTTTTTAACAGAGAAGATAAAATGGTGCATTACCAAACATGAGGGAGGGAAAATGAGGAAAGTAGAGGGGAAAAGGTGAGAACTTTACCTGGTGGGAGTGTAAGTGTCTGAGAGAGCCATGGATGGAAGATGTTACAAAGTATGGAGATGGGTTCCTATTTAGTAACAGAGAAGTGAGAAGATGAGATTGCAACAAATGTACATGCTTGTGTTTGGTATTACAAGAATTTAATGCATCAAGGGATTTGATTATCATGCCTGAAAAATGGAGTCCACCTACAAGCTTTTGAGTGAAGATATTTAAATACTCACAAATTACAAACACTTGGTCAAAAACACTTTTTATTGGGTGTCCAAGAATTTTTTCTTCAATTTTTCTGAAGTTTGGGTCAAAGACTTTAGTAATACTGACACTGTGGGTTATTTTTAACAATAACTCCACTTCTAAAATACTCCTACCGTTCCAAAATTAAAATATAAGTTATTTTAAAAAAAATTATTCTGAAATATATATATTTTATAAAATTAATATTACATTAAATACTTTTTAAAATTATCCTTAATCAATACTACATGTTTTAATATAATAATTTTTAATTCTCATAAATTATTTTCTTAAGTTATTTGTATTTATTGATGCATTTATATTATTAATTAATTCTATAAATTATTTACTTTTTTCAGAGGTAATACCAGATATAATTAATTAGATGAAGTGAAATGATCTTAATTTATCAAGTTTGTAAAAAAAAATTGTTATTATTAATAAAAAAATTTGTGTTATCGAAGTAAATGGATATAAATACTGTTTAATTAGAAGATAAAAGAATATATTAAAAAATTACTAATATTTTTTTATAAAATTCAAGAAATTGATTATCTTTTTAACAACTGTACGATAACTTTAAACAACTTTAAACACAGTAAATGAGTAGGAATAACTTCTTTACACTTATGTTTTTTTCTTAAGTTTTAACTTTTAAACTTTTAATGGGCTCAAAGACTTCGGTGAAAATTTATAACGCTCGCAAATCCTGGATTTTCGAATTGAGAGAGATATTGAGAGAAATCAAGGGTCAACAGCACTTTCTTATTGGGTGTTCAAAAATCATTTTCATAAATTTTGATAGAGGGTCAGAGATTTTATAGAATAGTGACCGGAAAGGGTTGTTTTTAACATTCAGTTGCCTTCTCTAGCAACTTATTTACACTAATTTTCTTTGTATAATTTTTATTATTCATCATGTGCAGATCGGAAAATCGATCCTTGTCGAAGTCTTATTATTGATATGCATGAGCAGGAAAATTGATGTTTATCAACGTGTTTAAAGAATTAATCTAACTATTTACTGATTGTTTGTAATTTTATTGGTATGAAATACGTTATATTATAAAATGGCCTATAGAATAATTAAGATGGGCAAAATTAAAGGAATTATAAAACATGACATAAAGAATGTATATGTGCATCGATAGATAATAACCAACAAAAAATGAAATCAATCCAACTAAATGATATTTATTTATCCATTAAAATAAAATATGCTTTCAAATTGTAATTAATCACTTGGACAACATTGATAAATTATAAAATAAAAAGTAAACGAAATTAAAAGAAATGAAACTAATTAATCAAACAACAAATCAAGAGATGACAAATAATAAAATTCAAAGACCAGAGGTGAAAGGCACACTGGTGGCAGGCAACCATGAGTTTCCAGCAATAAAATTCCCAACAGTGAATTTTGAGGCTTCAGAAGCACTTGTAATGACATGATAACCCAACCAATTAACTCGGTTTGCTGTTGAGGAACCTGGTCCTGTGTTCATGTATTCTCCATAGTACAAAGTACTTAATGCAAAGTTACCACTCCACTCCAACCAACCCTCTGGATTGATCAAACTATCAAGATAAGTCTTCATGAAAACTGTTCTTGAATACTGTTGCCAAGGCCTTCCAAGGTAAGTCCTAACCGAGCTTTGAACCCCCTTCAAGTCCAAGGCAGCAGTAACCTTTGAATTGTGAATGGAAATGCCAGTGTTCTGGTTTGGATCGGTTCTTCCTTGAGCAGTAATTGTGTTAACTTTGTTTGGAGGGTTTCTTGCATAAATGTTACAGTTTTGGAACACAACAGCAGCATTACCAAAGATGAAGTCAACTGTGCCGTATATGTCACACTCTCTATAGAATTGTCTATCGGAGTACACATATAGTGTGTCTTGGTAACCTTCAAAGCTGCATCTGTAAAATACTGATAGGTCTGATCCAGAACGCAATGCAACAGCTTGGTGGTTTGTTGCACCAGCAGTGTTTCTAAATGTGATGTCTTGTGTTATGAACCCATCTCCAACAACGGCTGCAAAAATCATATATGCTATCAAATGCTTAATCCTTGGATAATTTATTCTTTTATTTTCCATTATCAATTGTCTCTTTAAGTAAGGTTATCCAGAAACACTTTTGAGAGAATAAAATAAATAAATGTTTTTTTATAACTTAAATCTAATTTATATATAAATTAGTTTGTAGAAATTAATAAACCAAAAATATTTTTGAGAGTTTATGTATTGAATTTTTTAGTAAAGGAAATACTGAAAAGAAATTTTAATTTTATATCCAAACTGGTCTGGTGCCCTTCATTAAAAGATAAAAGAATTTTTACAAATGAATTTGAATTTAGGGGAAAAAATTATTTTTTTATTTTCTTTCTCATAGAAATATTTCTTGATAAGCTTATCTATCCAAACTGTCCTAAGAGATGGATATGAAAGAAGATGAGTTAGTTAGAAAAGTTTATTAGCTTACCAACAGTGGCTGAACGGAAGGTTGTGGTGCCCCCTCCAACGCTTTTGCTACTTGTGATTATGGTCTTCCCAATACCATCTCCCACCAACATTATGTTATTTGCTTTGATCTCAACTTGTTCATTGTATATTCCCCCCTTCACGTATATCACATACCTTCCACTATTACTCTTCGGTGCAGCATTTACAGCTTCACTCACCGTTGTGTACTTTCCAGAGCCATCTTTTGCCACAACTACATTAGCCTTAGAAGCTGGAGAAGAAGCTTGCAACAGTTTTCTATCACCTGGCTTCACCCATGTTGGGAACCCATCTTTGTAACTTGGTTCTTCATATTCAACCTTGTTAAGTGCCAAGGTGTTGCTCAACAACTTGGTAACATTGTTAGACATCAAAGGTAGAACATAGTCTTGAACACCAAGCTCATAGAACCCGGCTTTGCATGTCTCAAGGTTAGTGAGAGCTGTGCTGAGCCACGTTTGGGTATCAACTTGGGAAAACTTGGTGCTAGGGTCTAGGATTTTGTTGAGTTTACGAATGGTTTGTTCATAAAGCTCAACACAATCAGCCCAAGCAGCGGTTTCACGTGGGTTACGGCATTTTGAACCAAGTGAAAGAGTGTTTACATGGCCATTTAGGGCACGTTCTTGAGCAAGTTGCAATGAAAGTTTGAAAAAATCGGATTTTTGCTTGATGGGTTTGTATTGGTGAGTGGGGTTATTGCTCAGGAAATACTCGCATGGTTGAGGGTTTGGGGTTTGGCTACACCAAAGTTTAACGTCATTCCAAGAATAACTAGAAACGAAGGAAGAGAGAAAGAAAGGAACTGATAGTGTTAGGAATAAGCGAAAGGCTATCATGGTTTCTGGTTAATTTCTAATTTGGCTTTAGTATCTTACTTGAACAATCTTTGATAATTGGAAATGAATGATCGTAGGATGGATGGAGTTTCATGTCGTAAATTTGGTGTCTATTTATAGAGAATGCATGCATGGCGAGAAGTTGTTAGCGGGAGGCACAAAACTTTTTGCTTTTCCAAACCATTTTCGTTTTTGCTTTTGCATGTGATTTTTTTTTTATTATATAATATTAACTACGTACTAGCAGTTTTTGTAGTTTGCGCTTATGTTTTTTGACCTTCACCATACATGAATTTGAAAGTGATGGAGGATTCAAAATAATTGTCTCCCTTCGTTTCTACTACTGTAATGAAAATTGACTCTTCCAAAAGTTTTCTTTTTAATAAATAATAATATATGGTTTGGATTGAGTATTTTTTTTTTTAACAAGAAGGAGTTGATTTGTTTGCCATATTTTAATTATTGTAGTCCAAAGGATATAAAAATACACACCAAATTCTACATTATTTGGGATAATTTTAATTCATATGTTTATATATTATTTTATGATATAGACTTGAATAATAAAACATGGAAATTTCACTTCCATGAATTAGGATTACTTTATGTCTTTGTTTTCAAGAGTCTCTTTTTCTTCACTATAAATATCTCTTTCAGATCATATTTTGCTCCTATGGATGATGATCAATTGCCAAAGAAAAAATATTGGCTTTTTAACTGTTATATGCATTTGCTCAAAAATATAAATATGTAAAAAAAGAAATAAAAAGTCGTAGAAGTTATCCTAAAGTAAAAAAAGTTTGCAAGCATTTACGAAGAAGGGATTAATATGATTTGAAATTCAAATCAAACTTAGCCTAAGAAGTTTAAGACTTCTAAATCCAGTGCCAGTTGTTCATAATTAATTGATTCGGACTTAGATTATTAGGGACACCAACTTGATCACCTTACAATATAAATCTATGTTCAAAGCTTAAAACAACGGACAATTTTGTTGCCATGTTTGGAATAACTGGAAATTAAAAGGCATAATAATAGGGTCAAGTTGCAGCCAGCCGTTACGAAACAGATGAATCTAATGCTTTTTTTGGTTATCGCCGTAACAAATTAAAAAAAGGATAAAATATGTTTTATACTTTCGATAAAATTTGAGTTTAATATCCAAATTTTAACTTCATCAATTTGATTGATACAATTCTTGAAAAATAATGGGTTCTCATGATTAAAAACGTGTGTAAGAAGAGACAAAAACCAATATTTTTCTAGAGGTTATAAATTGATTAAAGTTAAACTACTGAGACTAATTAATATTAATTTATATCTAACATACAAAAATTAAAAACATATTTTACCTTAAAAATGAAAAATAAGGAAGCATCGGTGAAGTATCTTAAATGATTGATATAGCATTGATTATTTATTAGTTTGATAATTGTACTTAATAGAAGTCAAGAATTTTCTCTTAAAAAAAGATGTGAAGAATTTTAACTTTTTACATTGGTTTGCATATAATTAATATAAAAAATATTTTTTTTACATTAAAATCAGTGTTAATATTTATAGAAAGCATCTTTTTATATCATTTATACTTATAACTAATATAGAAAATAAAAAATAACTTACACTTGATAGCACTACTCAAGGTAGCCTCTCATGCATAAGGACAAATGAGTGTCAAAAAATTACTTACACTAAGTGTCACTTTATGGTCATTCTTGACCTTAGAGTATTCATAATGGTAAACTCTACTATTGGTTCTTAAATTACTTTTTTTGGTCTCAAGTTGTCACATCAACACTTTAAAAACACTACCAATTTTTTACTATAACAATGAAGAAAAATGTTTCATGAACGCTATAAAATACATAGAGTGAAAAAAAAAAAAGAAATATAGGTATTATAGGATATAGGATTGGCCTGAACCTCCTTTTAATAAAAAAAAAGATCGATATAGAGAAATGAAATATGTTGATAGGGTGTTTAAAATAAATGAGTGTTTGTATATTGTTGCAAAATAATGAATTTATTGAGAACTTAAATTGGGTCTCACATGTTATTCCACATATTTATAATTTTATATTTATATATTTTTGCTTAAAAATAATAATTTACTTGTATTTTAATTTTGAAATAATTACTATCAGAAAATATTGATTCAATACCAGCTAGTTAACATCAATTTTAGAAAAATCGATGTTAACCAAAAGCACAGTGACAATTTGTAAATAATGTGTTATTATTAACATCGATTGTAAAATAATTGATGTTGAATGTGTAACTCGATGTTGTGGTTTATTTCTTAACATTGATTTTTCTTAAAATTGATGTTGTAGTTTATCTCATTATCGTTCTAATGTTTGTAATTCCCTACTTTCCACAATATTGTGCCATTCGTCCCTTCTCCCACAAAAATTTCCAAACTTCACCATCACGTCGTGTTCATCTCCACCATCACACTGTTCCTCAGCCACAACTTTGACCTCATGAACGTCCTTGAGGCCACCATCAAAGCCTGCTCCTACCAGTCCAACTTCACCATCCTTATCATTGCCAAGCACATGAAGGCCTTGCCAAAGATTGTCGTAGTGCTTGGGGACTGCAAGGAGTAGTATAGTGAAGCCTTGGAGAACCTCTACAAGGCCATGGAGGTCATTTCGTCACATGATCTTGGCACCGTTACCGTTATGCTTAGTGTTGTTAAGGCGATAAGGTTTGCATTACTGCTAGTATTTGTCTTTCCATTTCTTCATTAATTCCCTATTAGGAAGGGTTTTCTCTATTAGGAAGGGTTGGTTCCCTATTATGGTTTGACAAGAAATTGGGAGACCTTGTCACCATTCAGGTGGCATCGTGTCTCCGTATATCCTCAGAAATTGGGAGACCTTTTCACCAAACACATTGTTCCCACCATAAGGTTCGTATACTATCATAGGTAAAGTTTTTGTCCCTTTTCCCTTTGTTGCTCCTCTCACATTTCTTGTCTCTGTTGTTTTAATAGGGAGTTGGTGACACATATAGAGAAGTCTGTTTTATGGAAAACAGTAGAATCATGATTGTTCAGTGTTCGCATCTCAAGTATTTGTCAATTTATGGACTCGTTTCATGTTACCATAAGTGATAATGTATGATTTTTTATTTGTCTTATGTAATTTTTTGGGACTTTTTTCATGTTAACATAAGTTATAAATTTTCCAGACATGTGCCAGTAACTCATGCATATATGTATACAGTTTTAAAGCATTCTATTTTTCTAGAGAGTGGATTGCTAGGTAGTTTTGGAGTTAAAATATTGGTATAGATGCAAATATAAGCATGAAACTTCTGAGAAACCGATTAATTATTAATGGAATACTGGTTGGGGTTCCTACATGATTCTATTTTTAATTTTGTTAAAAATTAAAATCTCAATTTCTTTAAGAGCATAACAAGTTATTTAGAAAACTTTGCAGGAAATTGTATTGTAGGTGTTTCAAGAGAATGCTTGTCTGATTTAATATACTAAATTCTATAACTAGATGGAGGATGGTATAATAGATATTTGGTTGTTTGAATAATTCATTAACAAAAGGAGGATGTTAGATTATTTAATCTAATATTGGCTCATGTAATTAAAGAATGATTTTAAGGAAAAAATGTATTGAAAAGAGAAGTTACACACATTGTCTCTCTCTCTATCTCTCTCTCTCTTTAAAAATTAATGTTCTGATGTTTCTAAAAGGGTGAGAAAAAAACACTGTCAAATCAGAGAAGAAAAGGCCAAAACCAAGGATCTCTACATCATCATAAGGATCAATTAAAGGAAGCCAGAGAAGAGAGAAACATTAAGAGTTTTGCAAGATGGATCTGGGTAAGTCTTTTGAATCCTCTTATGAAATTCAGAGTATAATAGTAGTGAGAAATATGTCATCAAATATCTTGTAATGTAATTTCTTGTATATTGAATTTTAAGAAATTACACATGAAATTATAATTTTGTTAACAATTGGTATCAGAGTCAGGTTAGGGATAATATTTTCTAAATTTATTCTGATTACTTTTTCATTTGAATTTGACATGCGGTGCAATTTATTCACATGCATTGAAATTTATTTGTAAGAAGTTGCAACTTAAATTTACATTACTTTGGTTATATATATGTGATAAAAGGAAGAATTGAATTACACTATATATTGAATAACCATTCATTAGGTTCTTTGGATCACTTTTTTAATTGGTCGTGAGAATGGCGTGAAATGTTATAATTGCGCTGATGTTTGTGAATTATTAGCAAAGTTATAATTGCGGTGCTGCAATTTATTAGAATGTCGTGAAATGTTAGTGAATTATGAGAACAAAATTGCAGAATTTTCTCTGAAAATGTTTTTACATAAAGGAATTATTTTGGAATTACACATTATAATGAGATTCGTTAATCACCAAAGTGATCAAATCTATGGGGTTTTGTAATTCTAAGTTATATGATTGATTGATATAATGATGCTATTATTTAATCTAATAAAGGATACATCTTACCTTTAAATGAATATTTGCAGTTTTAACCAACTGTCGATATTATTTGCTATATTATTAAGAAGATAAATTAAAAGATGCTCAAGTTAGAAACTCTGAAGAAGATACTTAACATTATGTTAAAGGTATAAAACCTTTTGTTACTGTTAGTTTATAGGCTTCTTGTCATTCCAAATTTCATGTTGATATTTGCTTTATCTTCATTGTGTAGTCCAATCAGTAGATGAATCATTTTCACCATAACTCATCAAAGGAGAAGATCAAGAAGCTAAAGACCAAGTTGGCTCATTTTCACCAAAATTGTTTCATGGTGATGACAATGAAGAAGCTATTGACCCTGAAGAAGACTGAACTCTATTGGTAATCTTTAAACATGGTTTTTAACAATAATATCTTTGTGTGAGTGTGTTTGTGTGTGTCAAGTGTATAGGAGCAGGAACGTATGGTTGTCAAGAAAGGGTAATAGAGACGAATTCAACGAGCAATGATATCAAAGCCTTCACCAGAAGAAAATTTTGAGATGAAGGCCATGAAAGCTATAGGAGCTACGAAAGATGGGGATGCAATGCTTAGCTTTGGTGCTAAAGTGAATCTAGATTTGCAGGTATCTTGTCTTGGTTATTTATGTAAATTTCATTCTTTGTGAAATGTCATCGAATGCTTATCACCTTTTATGATTCTTAAAAATTTACATGTTTGATAAATTTCAAAATACTTAGTTCATTGTACAATTGCACAAAGTTCTAGTTATGCCTGCCCTTAAATTTCAGGAAGTTAACATATAAATAAAATGCATTTCAATTTTAATTTGAAACACACAATTCATTGCTCGTTGGAGTTAGGTTCTTTCCAAGTTTCAAAGTTGCTTTGCTTGAGATACATAGAAAATCTAACATATCATCGTGTTCTATGCATAGACATCTTCGCAATTAAGGTTTTCAATTGCCACTTTTGTTTTTCTTCTCTTTTAAGTGCTTTTAAGATATTGTTTTTTTTTTTTTATCAACATTAAATTTTAATTTTCAATGTAATTATTTTTATTCTAATGAAGTATTGATATTTAATAAATATGTATTTTAGTCTAATTCATGCTTTGGCTATTGGAGATTTGACCTTTTTGAATCAATTGTTTTGAAATGCCAAATGAGATATTAGCTTTGAGTAATGAGTAGCTCTTCAGTGCGTAGGCAATAACTTAGTTGCATTGACTTGGATTTTGCACATATAAGGATCAAAATTAAGATGGAATAGCTAATCTAAGTTCAATGTAATTGATCACGGTCTCTTTAATCTAAATGCATAAATACTAATCTAAATGTTTCACCTATATTTCACTTAAAAAGTCTTACTTTCATTTCTAATGATGATTTTAGTTTTTATCATGTGCTAGGGTTATGAATTGGTTCAGAATATACCATATTTTATTGGACATGTAACAAATTTCTTAAAATCTATAAACTTTTGTATCTCTTACATATGATACCACTTATTATACTTATATTTTTGTTCTTTTCTATCCTTTACTTTTACTTGTATTAAATAAATTTTAATTGATTTATGGTGTCCACAAATTAGTTTTGATTTGGTATCAGTCACCATATGTTTGTTAAGGCCTAGGCAAAAGAAATGAGGCAATGGGCACCATAAAACTGAACCATACGGTCCTTAAATGACCAGAATTAAAGGCACCCCTTACCTTACCTTGTCAGTCAGACACAATATTGGGACAAGAAATTGTTCCTCATTTCTAGAAAGGAGAAAAAGCTCTAAAAACCACATTTTTCTTGCCATTTAGTGGTCCATAAATAAATGTAGAACCAAAAATGACAGTAAAGTCCTTAATGAATGACCCCATCTTTGTACTGATAGGATAGTTGAGTTTTCTATATCTTCTCAACTTTGACCACTTGGCACACTACGCTACATTGCGTTTTCAGCCATCACTCTTTTGTGTTCTATTAGTACTATATAATAGTGGACACCTCAGGGTTGTTCACTTGTTTGTTTTCTCGTATATCTCAGTGTTGATCTTAAAGAGGAAAATGAGTTACTTGAGTTTGGTGTTAGTCCCGGTACTGTTCTAGTGTACCATGGAACAAAACTTTAAAGTGTTGGATAGGAAGGTATGGATAACAAAGCTTGTGTTAAGATGTGTGAGCCTTAGTCTTGGAGTTGTTGCAATTGTTCTTGTGGTGATTGATTCCCAAGTCAAAGAGTTTTTTTCCTTTCAAAAGAAAGTTAAATTTACATACACAAAGGCTTTGGTGTGAACTCTTGTTTCTTCTCTTTCGGTCTAAAAATGGTTTTCTTTTCTCCTAATCCTAATATAATATTCTTTGCAGGTTCTTGGTAGTTAAGAATGGACTAACTTTTGGCTACTCCTTAATCCAAGGATTGTGTTGTGTTGTGAGAATGGTTAGGGGAAATGTACTTTTCAGCAAACCTTAGCTTGACTCATTTTCTCTGGTGATTAGGTATCTATATATATTATATTTCACTCTTCTCGCTTGTGTGGTTTGTCTCACGACTAAAAGTATCACAATTTCTGTTTAATCTTTTTATGTGTCCTTTAAAATTATAGGGATGAAAATAAAGAGAATAGACCATACTTTTTTTTAAAAGTCATTTTACATCGGTTATGTAATTAAACGATGTAGAAAGTGACAATACAAAACCGATTATAAGAAAGACAGATATAGAAAAAGCACTTTTCTACATCAATTTTAGACAAAATTAATGTTTTATTGGTATTTTCTACATTGGTTAAAACTACAATCGATGTGGTAATTGGCAAATTTACAAATTTTGATTCAATTCCTACATCAATTTTAGGAACAGCCGATGTAGAAATACATTTTCACATCGGTTGTAAAATCGATGTTGAAAGTCAAACACGTTCAACATCGTTAGATACAATATCGATTTTGAAACCGATGTTAAATGACTTTTTTGTAGTAATGAATAAATATGCCAAAAAAAAATTCTTGAAACATAATTTGTTTCTTAGAAAATTAATTATTTAAAAAATAACAAAAATACAATATACTAATTTTTGGTTCACAATAAATTAATTTTTTAAAAATACATACAATAATAAACATTTAAAATAAATTTTAATTTGCATTTTTTTCATGCCTTAAATGTTCCTAAATGTGTTCTACCAAATTAATATAGATGCTTGAAGTTGTTGATGATTTTCTTTTTTAACACGTGTTATCCTTTTTAAACATGTTTCAAAATCAAAATCAAAACCATTAGATACTTTAGTGGTTGACATGCTATTGTCAAGATGATCATAAGAATAATCAATATTATTGTATATATGTGTGTCATTCTTCAACAATCATATTATGTAATATGATGCATACATACATTATATCTTTCATTGTATTCATGTGTCCAGCATGTGTCCGGACACATATACTTGTGGATTGAGATTGGAGCACTATAAAAGCCCATTTGACATCCTTTCTAGCTAATTCTTGTCATTAGGTGAATAAATTTCTCTTATCTCTTAATATGCATTGGATTTCATCCCGTATATATTGCACAGTTAAAGAGCTTGTTCGTTCAAAATGACATAAAACAAACTAGCTAGATTGGTTTAAGGCATTAATACCATTATTTGCACTTGCAACACCAAAATATGCATGTTAAATCCACAAGTCTTGTGATACAAATGCTTCGAGTATAGTTGTGACTTTACCATGATCACCTCGAGCAAATTGATCTTTCCAAACTATAGGACAAAATTTTCAATCCTATTTCATGGCCACATACCTCCCCTATTTGTAGAGGTGTTGAATGTTGTTAATGTTAGGTTTTCTCAAGTACTCAACCCTAAGTATTTGGTCCACACCTCTTACAAATCTCGCTATGCATTATAATGTAGTAGTTTCATCAATTCAAACGTAGTCATCTATATTGTCAATAAGTGGTCCGTATACTAATATACGAATAATACCAATGCTTTTTTACCATGATAAAAGACCAATTTTGTCAACTACATTAAACCTTGTTTGGAATGACTCATCATTATTGTCCAAGACATCTACAATTCAAATGAATAAATGCATTTGCATTTGAAACCTTTCCCCAAAATTGAACCTCTAATTTTATATTTGCACAACCTTTAAATTTCTCTCCGTTTGATGTATGTTGGATTCATTCATTTGTCATTCCAATTGAAAGCCTGTCAAAAGTAAATCTTTGTTCAATCTTAATTTTTTATTTTTTGCATCGATAATTACTCTTCACTCTCATTGCCCAAGAATTATTAAGATATTTCAAATTTCTACTCAAATCAACATCTTATTAATACTTAATTAATTAATTTAGCCTCGTATCATTTATTTTAAAGATATACTAATTATAATTTTCAAAATTAAAAGAACGTATTATGCATAAAATTTTAAAAAAAATTGCCAAACTAAATAAGAGCCTCTCAACCAAATTATATTCAGATAGACGTTGGAATAACTTTGGGCCATTATATTTCAATCAATTGCATGTACTCACCTATACTCCACAAGTAACACTTGTATTGCAGAAATAGCATGCATACACAATATTCCACTTCGCCAATTGTCAAATCAACCACGCTATAACTTCAGTTTCAAACACGTTGCCTCAAAACACCATTTTCAATGACCACCCACCGAATGCGAGTGCATTGCATCTCTGACTTCGCATCTTTTGACTTTTCTTTATCCTTCAATGAACATCAGAATATATGATCTCTTCTTAAATTTCTAAGACAACTCAATAAATAATTTTGTTAAAAACATGCATAAAAGTGTACAAATTTAAAGTTTCGGATTGTACTTAATCAATTAGTTTATTTTATCTTCATTATTATTTCGTCTATGTTTCATAATGTCCATCCGGTTAATGATAAATACATTCTTAAACATGACTTAAGTTATAATTACAATTGCAGTTACTTTATGATTATCAAAATTGTGATGACAACCAATACAATTTTTTTTAACACAATGATGATCAATACATGATAATCGATTAATTATTTTATTTCTTAAATATGTAATCTGATTTCGATTTGTTAATGAAAAAATATTTAAGAAAAAAATAAATTTATTAAATAAATTTTAATACCATCAAAAATTAATATTTAACTCTCGACTGAAAAATAGTCGGGTTCACATGTTCTTATTGTATAAAATGAAATGTTTATCCTTACAGTTTTATTTATTAACTTGGGCCTTAAACCCTGGTCTGGAAGGCACCGCACCGCGCATTAGTGCGCAAACTGACGCAACCAACGGAAATGCGAGCAAAACCTAATAACTGTAATTAGAGAGGGAAACACGTCACATTAGTCATCGGGAGACTTGATTTACCTTAGAGTTTAGACTCAAGATTAGGTCCAACTTATTTGTTAAATAAGCTAAGTTTATTTTTAAATTATTTTTAAAAAATAGAGTTAATAGATTAATTGAATTGAATAATAATAATAATAATAATTATTATTATTATTATATTATATCTAATATAATATTTTAAATTATAATTTTGGGTTTTTTGAAACCTTAAATAGTTAAATTTGTTTTAGACTTATATTTATTATTTTATTTAGTAGTTTTTATTATAACATAAATTTTATGATTAAATCATTTGATAGACTTGTATCAAATAAATAAATTAAGTGTAAACCTTTGATTTGATAAATAAAGTAGGTTCAACCTTAATTTGAAACCTAACATAGTCCATTTAATTTATTTCTAACCTGAACAATAACTATGTGTGCATTATTTTTATACAAAACAGTTGAAATTTTAATTAAGGGGATGCATCATTAAATACAACATAACAAAAAGAGGTTTAATTCCTAAAGAGAACAATTGGAACTACTTTATAGAATCATGAGGTCCAGAAAAAAAAATCACATATATTGGGAGAAATCCACACATCAAGGTGAAGGGTCTACGTTTTATCTATTATCAAAGTAAAAAAAAAAAAACTGTTAATTAGCTAAAAGTTATCGTTAATATTTATCTTAAGAATATTTTAACATTATCATCATAAAAATTAACATATTCATCTATATAATTATATAAAAAATATTTTACACCACCATTTCATAAATTGTATACTCTTTAACGTGAAATTGAAAAATAAGTCGTAAAAAAGAGTTAAAAAATTTAATGAAATATTTGCCACTTTGTTTGCATCGTGGAAAAGGATTCCTGTGAAGCGGTGGATTTACTGCAGACAATATGACAATTGCGTGGATGTGTGACAGTATGAATGATCTTACAGTTACAGGTGTGGATATATAATGGATAACATATTTTATGAGTTGTTCTATATATATGTTTGGTGTCTTCCATACCAGGTGCCATGGCTGCATGAGATAGTCTTGGAGTATGATATTCATGCTAACTCTTGCAAAGAAATATGTATAAGAATTTGAAATTAATAAATTATTATTATGCTTAGTAGGAATAAATACAAGTTTGGTATTCTTGATATGTAATTTTCATTTTTCTTTTTTAAAAATAAATATTTACTTTTCTAAGTGTAGATAATTCCTAATTTTATTAAAAAAATTTAATTATGTCATTATTTATTTCTTTTATTTCATATAATGTAATTAATTAAATTATCTATTAATGACATTTTAAGTAAATATATTTGGTTTAGAGTTTAATTGGACAAAAATAAAAAAATAAAAAATATAGACAATTCTAAAATTACAGATAAGAAGAAAAATGTTTCAAATGGAAGAACACAATTACGGATTGAGAACAGAAAAGAATGAAAATTATATTTAAACATTA